>LR812527.1:68918244-68935744 GCA_903798195.1 Danio kyathit
AGAATAGGCTGAGCTACTGGTGAAAGGGAGGGGCTACTGATAAAGGGGAGGAGCTAGTGATAAAGCGGAGGAGCTACTGATGAAGAGGAGGAGCTACTGATGAAGGGTCGGAGCTACAGATGAAGAGGAGGAGCTACTGATGAAGAGGAGGAGCTACTGATGAAAAAGAGGAGCTACTGGTGAAGAAGAGGAGCTACTGATGAAGAGGAGGAGCTACTGATGAAGAGGAGGAGCTACTGATGAAGAGGAGGAGCTACTGATGAAGAGGAGGAGCTACTGATGAAGAGGAGGAGCTACTGATGAAGAAGAGGAGCTACTGATGAAGAAGAGGAGCTACTGATGAAGGGTCGGAGCTACTGATGAAGGGTCGGAGCTACTGATGAAGGGTCGGAGCTACTGATGAAGAGGAGGAGCTACTGACGAAGAGGAGGAGCTACTGATGAAGAGGAGGAGCTACTGATGAAGAGGAGGGGTTACTGATGAAGAGGCGGAGCTACTAATGAACAGGAGGGGCTACTGGTGAAGAGGAGGAGCTACTGATGAAGGGTAGGAGCTACTGATGAAGAGAAGGAGCTAGATGTGAAGAAGAGGAGCTACTAATGAAGAGGAGGGGCTACTGAGGAAAAGCAGTTACTGATGAAGGGGAGCAGCTACATCTGAAAAGGAGGAGCTACTGATGAAGAGGAGGGGTTACTGGTGAAAAAAGGAGGGGTCATTTATGATGGGGAGGAGCTACTGGTGAAGGGGAGGAGCTCCTGATGAAGAGGAGGAGTTACTTGTGAAGAGGAGGGGTTACTGATGAAGGGGAGGAGCTACTGGTGAAGAGGAGGAGTTACTGGTGAAGAGGAGGGATTACTGATGAAGGGGAGGAGCTACTGGTGAAGAGGAAGTGCTACTGTTGAAAAGGAGGAGTTACTGATGAAGAGGTGGAGCTACTGATGAAGAGGAGGAGCTACTAATGAAGGGGAGGAGTTACTGATGAAGAGGAGGAGGTTATTTTGGATTGTTGACGCAAAATTCTTATTTTGAGTGTGTGTGTGTATGTGAGCCTGTTCAGAAAGTGTGTGTGCATAAATGAAAGATCAGTGCTCTAAATCTGCTGCTCTGTTTCTTTGTACACACACACACACACTTAACATCTGTGTCAGCTGTAGTGTTTATGCATGTACTCAGTGTCAGTGTCAGAGTGTGTGTGTGTGTGTGTGTGTGTGTGTGTGTGTGTGTGTGTGTAATCTGTGCTGTATTTAACACTGCCCAGTTTCTCTGTGCCCGCACACAGACGCACGCACGCACGCACGCACGCACGCACGCACGCACGCACGCACGCACGCACGCACGCACGCACGCACACACGCACGCACGCACGCACGCACACACGCACACACACACACACGCACACACGCACACACGCACGCACACACGCACACACACACGCACACACGCACGCACACACGCACACACACGCACACACACACACACACACACACACACACACACACACACACACAACATCTGTGTCCTAGACAGCTGTAATGTGTTTATGCATGTACAGTATACAGTGTGTGTGTGTGTGTGTGTGTGTGTGTGTGTGTGTGTGTGTGTGTGTGTGTGTGTGTGTGCAAATGTCAGTGTCAGTGTGTGACCTGTGCTGTAAATAACACTGCTCTGCTTCTCTGAGCACACCATACACACACACACACACACACACACACACACGGCCTGATTCTGCTGCTGTGTGTCCTTGTTCAGGGAATCTCCTCTGAAAGGCCAGACGTGTTTCTCTGACCACAGGCATCTCTGAACACGCAGCAGGGTCAGACATTCCTTCAGCTTCACGTGTCTGACCGGCTTATGGAGGAAAACAAACAAACACACACACACACACACACACACACACACACACACACACACACACACACACACACACACACAGCTGACCGTCAATGAGTAACTGTCTAGACTATAACTCATCCAGAGGAGGAACCACACTCCTTCACACACACACACACACACACACACACACACACACACACACACACACACACACACACACACACACACACACACACACACACACACACACAGTAATAATCATGAGAGTGGGGGGAAAGTCATGTCATGTTATAATGATGATGTGCTATAAATGCTGAACGGTTTGATCTGTGTGTTCATCTGTGAATCTGTGAAAACAATAAGCTGCATCCACAATCGTGCACACATCACACAAACATGATTAATATAGAGCAATAACACTGAGCAGAAATGTGTTGTGATCATGAACTCCTCCTGATGTCTGAATGCTGGTGTGACTCTGGAGACTGCAGAACTGATGCTGAATACAGCTGATATACATCACTGATACACAATCACACTTATGTTTACATTTTTAGATGTATTTTTATTAAATAAATGCAGTTTACCAACCAACTCTGTCAGACTACACACTCACTCACACACACAACCACACACACACACTCACTCACTCTCTCCTCCAGATGGCTCAGCAGGACGCAGTGAGAGTCCAGATTGGAGGAACAGATGGAGGAGGATTCATTCAGCAGAACCTTCTGTTCCTCAGAGGTGGACAGAGCTAGAACTAGACCATATCAGACCAAAACCAAACCAGACCAGACCACAGACCAGATCGAACTATACCAGACCAGATCAGACCAAAACCAAATAAAACCAGAGCAGACCACAGACCAGATCGAACTATACCAGACCAGATCAGACCAAAACCAAACCAAACCAGACCAAACCAGACCAGATCAAATCAAACCAAACCAGACCAGACCACAGACCAGATCGAACTATACCAGACCAGATCAGACCAAAACCAAACCAGACCAGACCACAGACCAGATCGAACTATACCAGACCAGATCAGATCAAACCAAACCAGACCACAGACCAGATCGAACTATACCAGACCAGATCAGACCAAAACCAAACCAAACCAGACCAAACCAGACCAGATCAAATCAAACCAAACCAGACCAGACCAGACCACAGACCAGACCACAGACCAGATCAAACTATACCAGACCAGATCAGACCAAAACCAAATAAAACCAGACCAGACCACAGACCAGATCGAACTATACCAGACCAGATCAGACCAAACCAAACCAGACAATAACAGACTACACTAGATCAAAACTAGACTGGACCAAATCAAACCAAACCACACCAGATCAAAACCAGACCAGACCAGATCAAACCAGACCAGACCAGATCAAACCAGACCAGACCACAGATGAGATCAGACCAGACAAGAACAGACCAGGTCAAACCAAAACAGACCATCTAACCAAACCAGACCAGACAAGATCAAAGCAGAAGACCAAACCAGACCAGATCACAGACCTTATCAGATCAAACCAGACCAGATCAGATCAGATCAAAACTAGACCAGACCAGGTCAAACCAGACCGGACTATCAAATCAAAACAGATAAGACCAGACAAGATCAAACCAGACCAGACCAGATAAAAACTAAACCAGACCAGATCAAACCAGACCAGACCACAGATCAGACCAGACAAGAACAGACCAGACCAGGTCAAACCAGACCGGACCATCAAATCAAAGCAGATCAGACCAGACAAGATCAAACCAGACCAGACCAGATCAAACCATGCCAGATCGCAGACCTGATTGGATCAAACCAGACCCAACCAGATCAAAACTAGACCTGACCAGATCAAACCAGACCAGACCACAGATCAGACCAGACCAGATCAAACCAGACCAGACCACAGATGAGATCAGACCAGACAAGAACAGACCAAACAAAAACAGACCAGGTCAAACCAGACCAGACCATCAAACCAAAGCAGACCAAACCAGACCAGATCACAGACCTGATCAGATTAAACCAGACCAGATCAGATCAAAACTAGACCAGATCAAACCAGACCACAGAGCAGACCAGACCAGATCAAAGCAGACCAGACCAGAGATCAGACCAGACAAGAACAGACCAGACCAGGTCAAACCAGACCGGACCATCAAATCAAAGCAGATCAGACCAGACAAGATCAAACCAGACCAGATCAAACCATGCCAGATCGCAGACCTGATTGAATCAAACCAGACCCAACCAGATCAAAACTAGACCAGACCAGATCAAACCAGACCAGACCACAGATCAGACCAGACCAGATCAAACCAGACCAGACCACAGATGAGATCAGACCAGACAAGAACAGACCAAACAAAAACAGACCAGGTCAAACCAGACCAGACCATCAAACCAAAGCAGACCAAACCAGACCAGATCACAGACCTGATCAGATTAAACCAGACCAGACCATATCAAAACTAGACCAGACCAGATCAAACCAGACCACAGAGCAGACCAGACCAGATCAAACTAGACCAGACCAGATCAAACCAGACCACAGAGCAGACCAGACCAGATCAAACTAGACCAGACCAGATCAAACCAGACCACAGAGCAGACCAGACCAGATCAAACTAGACCAGACCAGATCAAACCAGACCACAGAGCAGACCAGACCAGTTCAAACTAGACCAGACCAGATGAGATCCAGACCAGACCAGAAGAAAAGAAACAAGACCAGACCAAACAAAACCATACCAGACTAGACCACAGACCAGATCAAACCAGACCAAACCACAGACCATATCAGCCTGACCAGACTAGATCAGAGATGAACCATCAGACACTAAAATAATCAATCCATCAGGACAGGTTTAGGTGAGCTGCTGTGTAGTGCTGTAAACTGACTATATACACACATGAACAGTGAGGCTGGAGATCAGTGCTGCTGTGGATGGAGAATAAGAGGTGTTGTGTAAAGTCTGCTGATGAATGTGGAGTAAATAACTCTGATCAGCTGTTAATGATCGTCATCAGAGCTCAATCCAGCTGTAAACACACATCAAGAGCCTGTGATTACACATCCATCATGTGCTTCAGGAGACGCTCATCCACATCTACTGCTCTGACGCTCTCAGCACAAAACACAAACACAGTCAGGAGAGAGAGAGAGAGAGAGAGAGTGTGTGTGTGTGTGTGTGTGTGTGTGTGTGTGTGTGTGTGTGTGTGTGTGTGTGTGTGTGTGTGTGTGTGTGTGTGAGAGAGAGAAAGATGTTTGATTAAAATGCAGATAAAACAATAAAAAGATGAACAGATAAATATGTGAATAAAGGTTATAACCTGTCTGATCACCACAGCTGATACGCGCAGACACAAATAAACATTCATAGGTTTACATTTACAGCAGGAAGTTAACAACAGGAACAAACGATGTAAAGCTCTTAAAGGGGAATAGACACAGATTTCCCCCAGAATATGATGATCTTCACAGCGCAGGCTTCAGCTGAACTGATGAACAACTGAGAGACACTCGTCATCACAGTTCCAGGATCAGTGTTCAGTGTGCGCAGGGTTTGTTCTTCTGCTGTGTGAATGTGAGCTCGCACTGATCTCAGAACACACACACACACACACACACACACACACACACACACACACACACACACACACACACACACACACACACACACACACATCAGCTGATCCTGTTACCAGGCAACAGCAGCACAGCAGTGTGTCCTTACAGCAACACTAAAGCACAACCAACTGACAACCCGAGCTGCTCTTCATAAATGATGATGTAACTCACAGCTGAACTACCACAGCATGATCAGAGACGAAACTGAACTGAACCAAGTCAGAACTGAACTGAACCAACACTGAACTGAACCAACACTAAACTGAACTGAACCAACACTGAACTGAACCAACACTAAACTGAACCAACACTGAACTGAACCAACACTGAACTGAACCAAGACTAAACTGAACTGAACCAACACTAAACTGAACCAACACTGAACTGAACCAAGACTAAACTGAACTGAACCAACACTAAACTGAACCAACACTGAACTGAACCAACACTGAACTGAACCAACACTAAACTGAACTGAACCAACACTAAACTGAACCAAGACTAAACTGAACTGAACCAACACTGAACTGAACCAAGACTAAACTGAACTGAACCAACACTGAACTGAACCAACACTAAACTGAACCAACACTGAACTGAACCAACACTGAACTGAACCAAGACTAAACTGAACTGAACCAACACTAAACTGAACCAACACTGAACTGAACCAAGACTAAACTGAACTGAACCAACACTAAACTGAACCAACACTGAACTGAACCAACACTGAACTGAACCAACACTAAACTGAACTGAACCAACACTAAACTGAACCAAGACTAAACTGAACTGAACCAACACTGAACTGAACCAAGACTAAACTGAACTGAACCAACACTAAACTGAACCAACACTGAACTGAACCAACACTGAACTGAACCAACACTAAACTGAACTGAACCAACACTAAACTGAACCAAGACTAAACTGAACCAACACTAAACTGAACTGAACCAACACTAAACTGAACCAAGACTAAACTGAACCAACACTAAACTGAACCAAGACTAAACTGAACCAACACTAAACTGAACCAAGACTAAACTGAACCAACACTAAACTGAACCAAGACTAAACTGAACCAACACTAAACTGAACCAAGACTAAACTGAACCAAGACTGAACTGAACTGAACCAACACTAAACTGAACCAAGACTGAACTGAACTGAACCAAGACTAAACTGAACCAACACTGAACTGAACTGAACCAAGACTAAACTGAACCAAGACTAAACTGAACTGAACCAACACTAAACTGAACCAAGACTAAACTGAACCAACACTAAACTGAACTGAACCAAGACTAAACTGAACCGAACCAACACTGAACTGAACCAACACTAAACTGAACTGAACCAACACTGAACTGAACCGAACCAACACTGAACTGAACTGAACCGAACCAACACTGAACTGAACCAAACCAACACTGAACTGAATTAACACTGAACTGAACCAAACCAACACTGAACTGAACTGAACCAAGACTAAACTGAACTGAACCAACAATGAACTGAACTGAACCAACACTGAACTGAACTGAACCAACACTAAACTGAACCGAACCAACACTGAACTGAACCAACACTAAACTGAACCAACACTGAACTGAACTGAACCAACACTGAACCAACACTAAACTGAACCAACACTGAACTGAACTGAACCAAGACTAAACTGAACCAAGACTAAACTGAACCAACACTAAACTGAATTGAACCAAGACTAAACTGAACCAACACTGAACTGAACTGAACCAACACTAAACTGAACCAACACTGAACTGAACTGAACCAACACTAAACTGAACCAAGACTAAACTGAACCAACACTGAACTGAACTGTACCAACACTAAACTGAACCAACACTGAACTGAACTGAACCAACACTAAACTGAACCAAGACTAAACTGAACCAACACTGAACTGAACTGTACCAACACTAAACTGAACCAACACTGAACTGAACTGAACCAAGACTAAACTGAACCAAGACTAAACTGAACCAAGACTAAACTGAACTGAACCAAGACTAAACTGATCCAAGACTAAACTGAACCAACACTAAACTGAACTGAACCAACACTAAACTGAACTGAACCAAGACTAAACTGAACCAAGACTAAACTGAACCAACACTGAACTGAACTGAACCAACACTAAACTGAACCAAGACTGAACTGAACTGAACCAACACTAAACTGAACCAAGACTGAACTGAACTGAACCAAGACTAAACTGAACCAAGACTAAACTGAACTGAACCAACACTAAACTGAACCAAGACTAAACTGAACCAACACTGAACTGAACTGAACCAACACTAAACTGAACCAACACTGAACTGAACTGAACCAAGACTAAACTGAACCAAGACTAAACTGAACTGAACCAACACTAAACTGAACCAAGACTAAACTGAACCAACACTAAACTGAACTGAACCAAGACTAAACTGAACCGAACCAACACTGAACTGAACCAACACTAAACTGAACTGAACCAACACTGAACTGAACCGAACCAACACTGAACTGAACTGAACCGAACCAACACTGAACTGAACCAAACCAACACTGAACTGAATTAACACTGAACTGAACCAAACCAACACTGAACTGAACTGAACCAAGACTAAACTGAACTGAACCAACACTGAACTGAACTGAACCAACACTGAACTGAACTGAACCAACACTAAACTGAACCGAACCAACACTGAACTGAACCAACACTGAACTGAACCAACACTGAACTGAACCAACACTGAACTGAACTGAACCAACACTAAACTGAACCAACACTGATCTGAACTGAACCAACACTGAACTGAACTGAATTAACACTGAACTGAACCGAACCAACACTGAACTGAACTGAATTAACACTGAACTGAACCAAACCAACACTGAACTGAACTGAATTAACACTGAACTGAACCAAGACTAAACTGAACTGAACCAAGACTAAACTGAACCAACACTAAACTGAACTGAACCAAGACTAAACTGAACCAACACTGAACTGAACTGAACCAACACTAAACTGAACCAAGACTAAACTGAACCAACACTGAACTGAACCAACACTAAACTGAACTGAACCAACACTGAACTGAACCAAGACTAAACTGAACCAACACTGAACTGAACTGAACCAACACTAAACTGAACCAACACTGAACTGAACCAACACTAAACTGAACTGAACCAACACTAAACTGAACCAAGACTAAACTGAACCAACACTAAACTGAACTGAACCAACACTAAACTGAACCAAGACTAAACTGAACCAACACTAAACTGAACCAAGACTAAACTGAACCAACACTAAACTGAACTGAACCAACACTAAACTGAACCAAGACTAAACTGAACCAACACTAAACTGAACTGAACCAAGACTAAACTGAACCAACACTGAATTGAACCAACACTAAACTGAACCAACACTAAACTGAACTGAACCAACACTAAACTGAACTGAACCAACACTAAACTGAACCAACACTGAACTGAACCAAGACTAAACTGAACCAAGACTAAACTGAACCAACACTAAAATGAACTGAACCAAGACTAAACTGAACCAAGACTAAACTGAACCAACACTAAACTGAACTGAACCAAGACTAAACTGAACCAACACTGAACTGAACTGAACCAACACTAAACTGAACCAACACTGAACTGAACTGAACCAACACTAAACTGAACCAACACTGAACTGAACTGAACCAAGACTAAACTGAACCAACACTGAACTGAACTGAACCAACACTAAACTGAACCAACACTGAACTGAACCAACACTGAACCAACACTAAACTGAACCAACACTGAACTGAACTGAACCAAGACTAAACTGAACCAAGACTAAACTGAACCAACACTAAACTGAACTGAACCAAGACTAAACTGAACCAACACTAAACTGAACTGAACCAACACTAAACTGAACCAACACTGAACTGAACTGAACCAACACTAAACTGAACCAAGACTAAACTGAACCAACACTGAACTGAACTGAACCAACACTAAACTGAACCAACACTGAACTGAACTGAACCAAGACTAAACTGAACCAAGACTAAACTGAACTGAACCAAGACTAAACTGAACTGAACCAACACTAAACTGAACTGAACCAACACTAAACTGAACTGAACCAACACTAAACTGAACCAACACTGAACTGAACCAAGACTAAACTGAACCAACACTAAACTGAACCAACACTAAAATGAACTGAACCAAGACTAAACTGAACCAAGACTAAACTGAACCAACACTAAACTGAACTGAACCAAGACTAAACTGAACCAACACTGAACTGAACTGAACCAACACTAAACTGAACCAACACTGAACTGAACTGAACCAACACTAAACTGAACCAACACTGAACTGAACTGAACCAAGACTAAACTGAACCAACACTGAACTGAACTGAACCAACACTAAACTGAACCAACACTGAACTGAACCAACACTGAACCAACACTAAACTGAACCAACACTGAACTGAACTGAACCAAGACTAAACTGAACCAAGACTAAACTGAACCAACACTAAACTGAACTGAACCAAGACTAAACTGAACCAACACTAAACTGAACTGAACCAACACTAAACTGAACCAACACTGAACTGAACTGAACCAACACTAAACTGAACCAAGACTAAACTGAACCAACACTGAACTGAACTGAACCAACACTAAACTGAACCAACACTGAACTGAACTGAACCAAGACTAAACTGAACCAAGACTAAACTGAACTGAACCAAGACTAAACTGAACTGAACCAACACTAAACTGAACTGAACCAACACTAAACTGAACTGAACCAACACTAAACTGAACTGAACCAAGACTAAACTGAACCAAGACTAAACTGAACCAACACTAAACTGAACTGAACCAACACTAAACTGAACTGAACCAACACTAAACTGAACTGAACCAACACTAAACTGAACTGAACCAAGACTAAACTGAACCAAGACTAAACTGAACCAACACTGAACTGAACTGAACCAACACTAAACTGAACCAACACTGAACTGAACTGAACCAACACTAAACTGAACCAAGACTGAACTGAACTGAACCAAGACTAAACTGAACCAAGACTAAACTGAACTGAACCAACACTAAACTGAACCAAGACTAAACTGAACCAACACTGAACTGAACTGAACCAACACTAAACTGAACCAACACTGAACTAAACTGAACCAAGACTAAACTGAACCAACACTAAACTGAACTGAACCAAGACTAAACTGAACCGAACCAACACTGAACTGAACCAACACTAAACTGAACTGAACCAACACTGAACTGAACCGAACCAACACTGAACTGAACTGAACCGAACCAACACTGAACTGAACCAAACCAACACTGAACTGAATTAACACTGAACTGAACCAAACCAACACTGAACTGAACTGAACCAAGACTAAACTGAACTGAACCAACACTGAACTGAACTGAACCAACACTGAACTGAACTGAACCAACACTAAACTGAACCGAACCAACACTGAACTGAACCAACACTGAACTGAACTGAACCAACACTGAACTGAACTGAACCAACACTGAACTGAACTGAATTAACACTGAACTGAACCGAACCAACACTGAACTGAACTGAATTAACACTGAACTGAACCAAACCAACACTGAACTGAACTGAATTAACACTGAACTGAACCAAGACTAAACTGAACTGAACCAAGACTAAACTGAACCAACACTAAACTGAACTGAACCAAGACTAAACTGAACCAAGACTAAACTGAACTGAACCAAGACTAAACTGAACCAAGACTAAACTGAACCAACACTAAACTGAACTGAACCAACACTAAACTGAACTGAACCAACACTAAACTGAACTGAACCAAGACTAAACTGAACCAAGACTAAACTGAACCAACACTGAACTGAACTGAACCAACACTAAACTGAACTGAACCAACACTAAACTGAACCAAGACTGAACTGAACTGAACCAAGACTAAACTGAACCAAGACTAAACTGAACCAACACTGAACTGAACTGAACCAACACTAAACTGAACCAAGACTAAACTGAACCAACACTAAACTGAACTGAACCAAGACTAAACTGAACCGAACCAACACTGAACTGAACTGAACCGAACCAACACTGAACTGAACCAAACCAACACTGAACTGAATTAACACTGAACTGAACCAAACCAACACTGAACTGAATTAACACTGAACTGAACCAAACCAACACTGAACTGAACCAAGACTAAACTGAACTGAACCAACACTGAACTGAACCAACACTAAACTGAACCAACACTGAACTGAACTGAACCAAGACTAAACTGAACCAACACTGAACTGAACTGAACCAACACTGAACTGAACTGAACCAACACTAAACTGAACCGAACCAACACTAAACTGAACCAAGACTAAACTGAACTGAACCAACACTAAACTGAACCAAGACTAAACTGAACCAAGACTAAACTGAACCAACACTAAACTGAACTGAACCAAGACTAAACTGAACCGAACCAACACTGAACTGAACTGAACCGAACCAACACTGAACTGAACCAAACCAACACTGAACTGAATTAACACTGAACTGAACCAAACCAACACTGAACTGAACCAAGACTAAACTGAACTGAACCAACACTGAACTGAACCAACACTAAACTGAACCAACACTGAACTGAACTGAACCAAGACTAAACTGAACCAACACTGAACTGAACTGAACCAACACTGAACTGAACTGAACCAACACTAAACTGAACTGAACCAACACTAAACTGAACCGAACCAACACTGAACTGAACCAACACTGAACTGAACTGAACCAACACTGAACTGAACTTAATTAACACTGAACTGAACCGAACCAACACTGAACTGAACTGAATTAACACTGAACTGAACCAAACCAACACTGAACTGAACTGAATTAACACTGAACTGAACCAAACCAACACTAAACTGAACTGAACCAAGACTAAACTGAACCAACACTAAACTGAACCAACACTGAACTGAACCAACACTGAACTGAACTGAACCAAGACTAAACTGAACTGAACCAAGACTGAACTGAACCAACACTAAACTGAACCAACACTAAACTGAACTGAACTGAACCAAGACTAAACTGAACTGAACCAAGACTAAACTGAACCAACACTAAACTGAACTGAACTGAACCAAGACTAAACTGAACTGAACCAACACTAAACTGAACCAGCACAAAACTGAACCAACACTAAACTGAACCAGCACAAAACTAAACTGAATCAACACAGAAATGATCTGAATGATCTGAACTGCTCTAAAGAACGACTCTATTGCCTTTAAGAGCTGCTGATTTTGAATATCAGATGAAGTTTGCATCATTGACTCGGTTGTTTCCCTGACAGTGAATCAGTGTGTAGTGCCGCAGGAACACAGCTGACTTTAATAGAGAGAGTGAATAAAGTGTGTGTTGTTGAGTCAGTGTGGAGGAATGATGTCTGCTGAGTCGGGTTTCAGTCCACAGAGAGTCATTCACTCAGCTTTCAGCTCTCCGTGAGGAACCGAAGCACTGATGATGTCATCGATCGCGCAGCTGCTGTATGACATCATCAGTCACGCTGCACCTGCTGCTGCGCCACACACACACACACACACACACACACACACAAGCACACTCACAGTGCCAAAGTCATGACAACAAATGTTTACGTTAATAAGTTACTAAATAAGTTACACTGTGTCTCAGTGGTCAGCACTGTGGCCTCACAGCAGTCAGGTTGCTGGTTCGAACCTTGGCTGGGTTAGTTGGTGTTTCTGTGTGGAGTTTGCATGTTCTCCCCGTGTTGGCGTTGGTTTCCTCCGGGAGTGAATGTCTATGGATGTTTCCCAGTACTGGGTTGCAGCTGGAAAACATGCTGGAATAGCTGAAGATCTTTTCCAGCACCTTATGAATACTTTCAGTCTTAGAACATCGCCAACATTTGCCAAAAAGGTTAACAGTTTCTCATTTCAATTAAAATAATAATCCACAAAATACTGCAGACAAAGAAGAGGATCACTGCTCAACTGACCAGCTAGAATACCCTGAATCATCAAAAACACACCATAATCAACATCATCATAAACATTATCATCAGATCACACAAAGAACAGACAATGAGAAGAAGAAAGAGCAGATTGTGAGAAAAAGACCAGCAGCACAGCCTTTCATTAACTCCAGTCTCTGTCATCTTCTGAATGAAGAAAACGCAAACACACACACACACACACACACACACACACACACACACACACACACACACACACACACACACACACACACACACACACACACACACACACACCTGTTTCTGAAGGCGAGCAGCTCTCCAGTGTGTTTGAACAGTCACAAATAACAAACACACACAGAAGAGTCACAGAGACCAACATCACTGCAAGTGTCAAACACAACACAATACAAACAACATTATGGAGAAATCTCAGATCTCATTATTTAGACATTTATTCTCACACTTCAGAACTTCAATCACATTATTCAGAAGAAAAACCCTACAACTCAGTTTACATCTCGCAATTCAAAGTTTATTTTTTGCAATTCTCACAATTCAGAATATCGGTCTCGCAATTCAGGACTCGATCTCTCAATTCAGAATTTCACAATTCAGGATTTTGCAATTCATAACGTAAATTTCACAATTGACAATTGCAGTCTCACAATTCAGAACGTCAATTTCACAATTCAGAACGTCAATTTTACAATTCAGAACATCAATTTATTAATTCAGAATTGACGTCTCACAATTCAGGACTTCAGTGTTGCAAATCAAAACATCAATTTCACAATTCAGAACAACAATTTCACAATTCAGAACATCCATTACGCAATTCAGAACGTCAATTTCGCAATTCAGAACGTCAAATTTGCAATTCAGAATGTCAAATTTGCAATTCAGAACCTCAATTTCACAATTCAGAACGTCCATTACGCAATTCAGAACGTCAATTTCACAATTCAGAACGTCAATTTCGCAATTCAGAACGTCAAGTTTACAATTCAGAACGTCAATTTCACAATTCACAACATCAATTTTGCAATTCAGAACGTAAATTTCGCAATTCAGAACATCAATTTTGCAATTCAGAACGTAAATTTCACAATTCAGAACGTCAATTTCGTTATTCAGAACGTAAATTTCGCAATTCAATACGTCAATTTCACAATTCAGAATGTCAATTTCACAATTCAGAACGTCAATTTTGCAATTTAGAATGTTAAATTTGCTATTCAGATAGTCAATTTTACAATCCAGAACGTCAATTTCACAATGCAAATCATAAATTTATCAATTCATAATTGAAGTCTCGCAATTTAGAACTTCAGTGTTGCAATTCAGAACGTCAAATTCGCAATTCAGAACGTCAAATTCGCAATTCAGAATGTCAAATTCGCAATTCAGAACGTCAAATTCGCAATTCAGAATGTTCAATGAACACAAACTGTCATAGATTATTAAAGACGCAAACCCCTCATTGCACCACAGCTGCAGCTTCAGCAAACCTCCTAATTCCTGCAGCACGAGGACTTTATGATTGTTTATGAGCGTCAAAAGTGGCTGATCTGTTCGGCGAAATATTAGACTGCGTGTCACCACATATCAAACCACTTAAACGATATAACTAAAGAAATCTCCACTGTGCTAAGCGAGAGCGCTTACTGAACAGCGCATCATTGATGACGGAAGCGCGCCCAGGCCCAAATGTAATGTGAGTGCGGGCCGTCGGGGGAGACGGGAGGGGGGACAAGCGTGCTTTGGCCCGGTTCAATGCAACTGTACATAGTGTGAGTACGGCCTTAGACTCACAACTCATAACATCAATTTTGCAATTCAGAAGGTCTGTCTCAAGCTCACAACTCCAAACCTCAGTCTCACAATTCTGTAATTCAGTCTCACAATGCAGAACTTCAGTCTTTTCAATTCAACTGTGATTTTATTCCTCATTTTAATTTCTTTAACTTATCCACGAGTTACTGCAGACGAAGATGAGGAAATACCGCTAGAACACCCTGAAACATCAAACACAATGATCATAAACATCAGGTAGAGCTTCAGTCGTTGAAGATCACGTCTGTTCCTCTGAAGAGAAGAGCTGTAATCGCTCCACGCTCCATATTACAATATAAATACATCATAATTGTAGCACTTTCAGACTAGCATTAACCATCATTACAGGAGCTTTCCATTAGCAGCTCCCCTCTGCTGCCACACACACAGAACATGACTGAAAATCTGAGGCTGCTGAAGACAACAAGACTTACAATGCACAGATGATGTCTTCATTATCCTGAAGTAGATCAACACCTCAGCTTTTCATATTTATTTGTTTGTTTATTTTTGCACACATAACCTCGTAAACAACATGCTTTTTCATTTTTAAGTGTTTTTTATGCAAACATTGTCTAAAAATGCATTTTTTAAAATGTAATATGTATTTTTATGCAAATATGACTCATGCTTCCATTTATTAAACTCTTGTAGAGAATGCTTCATGTGTTTATTTATTTATGCACACAACTTACCCATTCATACTGTATACTGGACTACATTAAAAACATTGTTAAATATTAATTTATTCATTTTATGCTATTATGCATTCATTATAGTTTATATTTATGAATTTTATGATTTCCATATAAACTTTTAAATTATATTTATGTTTCTATGCACGACCTACTTAACCTTCCATTTACCAAACTCTGTAAAGAACATGATTTATTTATTTCTTCATTCATACAAATGATCAATTCATATACTAGACTGCATTTAAAAAAACTATAAATTGATTTAATTTTCATGTATTATTATTATTATTCATTCTTTATTGTGTTTATTTATGAATTTTAAGATTTTTAGGTAAACATTTTGGTGTTGCGGTGTGATAATATACAGGAGTTGCACTTGCAATGTAAGTATTTGCAATGTTTATCAATAAATTGACCAATATGTTTATCCTCTGCATGTGTTCTAAGGCCTGTGACTGTTCAAGTCAAGAATTTAGGCACAAGTTATTATGTTTTTAATGATGAATAATTGTATTAATGCGCATATACACTCACCGGCCACTTTATTAGGTACACCTTACTACTACCGGGTTGGACCTCTTTTGTCTTTAGAACTGCCTTAATCCTTCATGGCAGAGATTCAACAAGCTACTGGAAATATTCCTCAGAGATTTTGCTCCATATTGACATGATAGCATCACACAGTTGCTGCAGATTTGTCGGCTGCACATCCATGATGCCAATCTCCACCATGTACCAAAGGTGCTCTATTGGATTAAGCTCTGGTGACTGTGGAGGCCATTTGAGTACAGTGAACTCATTGTCATGTTTAAGAAATCAGTCTGAGATGATTGGCGCTTTATGACATGGTGCGTTATCCTGCTGGAAGTAGCCATCAGAAGATGGGTACACTGTGGTCATAAAGGGATGGACATGGTCAGCAACAATACTCAGGTAGGCTGTGGCGTTGACACCATGCTCAATTGGTACTAATGGACCCAAAGAGTGCCAAGAAAATCTCCCCCACACCATTACACCACCACCACCAGCCTGAACCGCTGATACAAGGCAGGATGATCCATGCTTTCATGTTGTTGAGGCCAAATTCTGAGCCGAGCATCCGAATGTGGCAGCAGAAATGGAGACTCATCAGAACAGGCAACGTTTCTCCAATCTTCTCTTGTCCAGTTTTGGTGAGCCTGTGTGAATTGTAGCCTCAGTTTCCTGTTCTTAGCTGACAGGAGTGGCACCCGGTGTGGTCTTCTGCTGCTGTAGCCCATCCGCCTCAAGGTTGGACGTGTTGTGTGTTCAGAGATGCTCTTCTGCAGACCTCTGTTGTAACGAGTGCTTATTTGAGTTACTGGTGCCTTTCTATCAGCTGGAACCAGTCTGGCCATTCT
>LR812527.1:68938244-69020744 GCA_903798195.1 Danio kyathit
CCACATCAATATAAACACCACTGCCTCCAGGCCTACTTCAGTTTATTCATGACGATCTGCATCTGTATAATGTGATTATTATTAGCAGCATTATTTATTATCTGCAGATTTATATTAGTTAAGTTTAGATTTGTTCATCTGTGGGGTTTTGGAGACGTCTGCATCACCATATGGGGCATAAGAACAGGACGTGTGTTTGGATATAACTCAGTTGTTTGACCACACTTCATTATTATTGTTCATATATTCCTCTGCTGGAGATTAGAACTGAATTTAGAAATAGTTTAGACTCAAATCTTTGTGCTTATCAAAGGAGATTAAATATGTGGGCTAATGGATGTGTTCAGTGGAGTGAGTTTCCACCGTTTCCTTACTCCACCAAAGTAAAGGAGTAAAGAGTAAAAGTAAAGTAAAGAGGCTGAATGGAGGAGGCTCGTTCTTTATCCTCGCGCTGCAGATGCTCTGTTTAACTGTTTTCTCACTAGTGAAGCGTTCAGTTTTACACTTACAAAGTCCGCCATGTAAATAGCAAATGCACCATGGAGCGACGCAACTGACTCTTAAAGGGAATGAGAGACGAGACTCTGATTGGTTTAATGCTCAAAACACACCCAAAACTCATTACGAGAATAAGCACAGCCCTGTTAGACCATGCGCCGGGCGCAGAGCGGATTCTTCTTAAAATAGCAAAAGTGCATTCAGACATGTTCTTAATGCTTTTGCACCATGAGCTTTAGACTTTGTGCTTAGATCCTTAAACAGAGCGCTGGATCTCAGAATAATGCTCAACAACTCTGTTTCTGTCTTCAGTTACAAAAATAAAACTTACAATATGTGTTATTAGAAATGTAAATGACACATTCATTCATCCATTTCCCTTCGGCGTAGTACCTTTATTTATTAGGAGTCGCCACAGTGGAATGAACCGCCAACTATTGCAGCATATGTTTTACACAGTGGATGCCCTTCAAGCTGCAACCCAGTACTGGGATTGTAAATGACATAAATGATTAAAAAGAAAAATCATAAATATAATTAAAAAAATAATCCCAAAAACCTAAATATATGATAAAAATTCATAACATTACAGTTACTAATATATTTTAATATATTTATAATTTTCAAGATTAATGTCATTATTACGAAAATAAACAATAAATAAAATTATAAATACATTTACTTTAGAATAATAAATCATCGTTTTAAATATGGAAATACAATTTACTATTGTAATAGTAATAATAAATACATTTTATTATTATTATATTTTTATTTATTTTAAAATAATATGTTAATTAATTAAATTATTTAAAAAATGTATTTATAACAACAATAATAGTAATAATAATGCCATCTTAATTTATTCATTTATATATATATATATTATATTTATTCAATTATAATAATTATTTTTGCTTTTCTTAATGATAATAATAAGAATAAAATTAAAATTAGAATTAATTAAAATAAGAATTATTGGGCGGCACGGTGGCTCAGTGGTTAACACTGTTGCCTCACAGCAAGAAGGTCGCTGGTTTGAGTCCCAGTATGAGTATGAGTGTGTGTCTAAATGAGTGTGTATGGGTGTTTCCCAGTACTGGGTTGCGGCTGGAAGGGCATCCGCTGTGTAAAACATATGCTGGAATAGTTGGCGGTTCATTCCGCTGTAGCGACCCCTGATGAATAAAGAGACCAAGTCGAAGGAAAATGAATGAATGAATTTATAACTATTATTATTATTATTGTACATAAGAATATAAATATAATATTAAAATACAATAAGTAAATTCATTATTATGACTTATTAATATATAAATCTAATATAAAACAAAGTTAATAAACTAACATCAAACACAAATGAGTTGTAGCTAAACCTGATTTCTGTACAGTCCATACCTGTCAACATTGGGATGTGAAAATAAGGGATACCTAATCAGCTGACAGTCATGCATCTTTATATGAACTGACTGTTTTGAGGATTGCATAGGGGCAATGGCGCCTGTGATGAAAAGGAAATGAATCACGCCGTTTTTTATGTTTATTTCAGTGTTTCCATGCCTAAACAAAATGAAAGCAAAGAACCGATTCACACTTAAGAGCAAGGGCGGCCCCTGGTGGTTCGGGGGTATGGTTTGCATATAGGGAGGATCGGCTCTTCTCAGAAAGATAAAAAATACGGGAGAAATACGGGAAAATACCTTTACGGGATGACAGCGGGATAGAACTGTAAAATACGGGAGAATCCCGGGAAAAACGGGAGGGTTGACAGGGTGTTTTGGCAGAAGTGCCTCTGCTATGAGACTGAGCTCCAGTAATTACAGTCTCTGAATGTGAATAAATGAGCCACAGGAAAGTGGATTCAGCCACAGTCTCACACACACACACACACACTGCTGCGCTGCGGTTACACACTCTTTTCATTATTTATATGAGGAAACACTGAAACCTGTGCTGAACATCCCATAAACTCTGTGCGGCGAGAAAAAAAGAGGAGGAAAAAACCCTTCTGACACTCTGAGATTTTTTGAGCACTTGCCTGAGCCTCATTCCTACTATCTAGATATCAGAGAACAGCTTAACTTATTGAGTCAATGCAATATTTGCACCTTTAAATGTCGCATCCCTGCAGAGAATGCATTCAAGGAAACATGCATGCAAAAACTAGACAACAACAAAGCTAAGATAATAAAAACAGTAATGTGTGTAAGGTATTATTAGGTGTAAGGGATTAAATCCTCAGACAAATATTGTGAAAGGCGTAAGACCATTCAAAGCCTGATAAAAATTTTAAATTAAATCTGGAGTCATTATTTTTACAGTGCTCACTGCTCAGCATAAACTCTAAAAGCCAGAAGCATTTTATAGACCTGTAAAACAATATGGAGTATTATCAGAAATAATGAGTCAACATTAAGTGGGTTTCCTTTAAATGAGCTAAATTATTTGCCAATGTGGTTATAAAATAATCTTATTTCTAAAATAAACTTATTTCTAACCAAAAATGTGATTTTTTGACTTTCCTCACAGCTCATTCTTCAGGAAAACAGTTTAGATATTCAGATTTTTCTAATTATTATTTTTATTATATATTTTTTATTATTATTGGCATTATTATTGGCATTAGGGGCAGCACAGTGGCGCAGTGGCTAGCATGATTGTCTCACAGCAAGAAGGTTGCTGGTTTGAGTCCCGGCTAGGTCAGTTGGTGTTTTTATGTGGAGTTTGCATCTTCTCCCTGTGTTGGCGTGGGTTTCCTCAGGGTGCTCCGGTTTCCCCCACAATCCAAACACATGTGGTATAGGGAAATTAGGTAGTGTATGTAATAACTGATAACCTACACGGCCAATCACGGTCATTTCTGTTGAGCACTGGTGAACACAATGGCAAATCAGCGCTGTTTAAGAATGCGCTCAACGGTGCCTAAATGTTAGCGGGAAATTCATTTCATTCATTCATTCATTCATTCATTTTCTTTTCGGCTTAGTTCCTTTATTAATCTGGGGTCGCCACAGCAGAATGAACCGCCAACTTATCCAGCACGTTTTTTACACAGCGGATGCCCTTTCAGCTGCAACCCATCTCTGGGATACATCCATACACACTCATTTACACACATACACTACGGACAATTTAGCCTTTCCAATTCCCCTATAGCGCATGTGTTTGGACTGTGGGGGAAACGGGAGCACCCGGAGGAAACCCACGCCAACACAGGGAGAACATGCAAACTCCACACAGAAACACCAACTGACCCAGCCGAGGCTCGAACCAGCGACCTTCTTGCTGTGAGGCGACAACACTACCTACTGCGCCACTGCGTCGCCTTTTATAAATTTCAGTACCAAAATTCAGTACGGTGACAACTCTAATATAGTGAAAGAATCAGTTCATTAACTTGAGTTTGATAAACGGCATCTAAAGCGTGTGTTTGGGACAGATAACGTTAGCTAAGTAGTGCTATTTCCTGTAACTTTGCTGAAAATGAGGTCTGATATCCCTTTTTATTTTCACTATCCATTCAGAACGGACCTTCGGGGGACCATCGGAAAGCAGTGAAATGATAAATCTGAGTCACTTTCTCTTTGCTGATAAGATATACAGCCACGTACACAACAATACGGCATCGCGGACGTCATTCCTGTGTGACTCCAGATTTCCTCCCACCGCAGCCTCGATTTCGCTTTTAAATGGCGTCCACGTGAAAGCAGTCTATTGCTATATGTGTTTGAGCTCAACCACTTTCATAAAACCAAATTCTATTGGCTGTTTAATTAAAGGGGAGGAGCTACTCTGTCAATAATAAACTATTTAGTGCTAGTATGGGGGAAGAGAGAGAGAGAGAGAGAGAGAGAGAGAGAGAGAGAGAGAGAGAGACAGAGAGAGAGAGTATTTCTATAGGGGTTTTTTGTGTAATGTTTTTTTTCTACATGAAGTGATTGTAGAAGATGTCTGGTGCAAATGTGCAAAAAAAAAAAAAAAAAGAATAAGTATATACTATATTATTTTTATTATTATTATTATTACAAGAATGGATGGGCTTCCTCCACAGTCAGAGCTGAGTAAAGCGTCAGCACAGACTGTCCTCTGACCTGTGATTGCACACATTAGTTCACACTCCAGTGAGCCCTGAGGGACCGTCTGTGTGTCTGACCACTTCTACACACACACACACACACAATACAACCAGACAACAATAGCAGAAACACTGACCGCTTCCACACACAACACTACTGCTACAATACAACAATAGCAGAAACCGCTCTCCATCAGTCCATGCCAAAGATGCTCATCCTGCTACTATAGCAACAGCAGAAGACGATTCACAGCGGCGACATCACAGACACATTCCCGCTCTTTAGCAGATTCACATTCTAGAAGAACTCCACTGTAGAGATATGCGGATGCTAAAAGATCTTCATGGAGCCATCAATGGTAGTAAACCTTTATTCTTTGACTCTTCTGCATCATAAAAACAGCATCATATGTGTGCAGATATTCAGAAACATGCTCAGTGAACATTCTTGTTTATCTGAAACACAATGCTGAGGTCAGATATTCTGCTGTGAACATGTGCGTTACGTGCATTCATTCATTTTCTTTTCGGCTTAGTCCCTTTATTAATCAGGTCACCACAGCAGAATGAACCGCCAACTTATCCAGCACATGTTTTACGCAGCGGATGCCCTTCCAGCCGCAACCCATCATTGAGAAACACCCATACACACCCATTCACACACACACACTCATACACCATGGCCAATGTAGTTCATCAATTCCCCTATAGCGCATGTGTTTGGACTGTGGGGGAAACCTGAGCACCCGGAGGAAACCCACGCCAACACGGGGAGAACATGCAAACTCCACACAGAAACACCAACTGACCCAGCCGGGACTCGAACCAGCAACCTTCTTGCTGTAAGGCGAACGTGCTACCCACTGCGCCACCATGCAGCCTTTATGTGAACTTCTGTCTGGTAATTTTAATCCCATTTCATTTCCAGTTTAGCCAGTTATATTTCAGCACCCCGGGTTGCCAGATGGTGGAAAACAGTGTATTTCATTACAGTAGCAGACTCTGAAATGAGACGCAGATTCAGAGTTCCACACACTCAAAAAAAT
Source organism: Danio kyathit (assembly GCA_903798195.1). Lineage (NCBI taxonomy): Eukaryota > Metazoa > Chordata > Actinopteri > Cypriniformes > Danionidae > Danio > Danio kyathit. The sequence goes on from LR812527.1 coordinate 68,943,864, forward strand.
AACTCATTGGATGAACTCAATGTAATTGATCTAATAAATTTGTGTAGCACCAACTAAAAAAAACTATTTACGCAATTAAATGCAATTGAGTTGGTCCAACATGATTTTGTCAAATAAAAGTTTAAATACATTCGTATTTTAATTAACTTAAACTCAAAAGGTCTGCTAATATCATGTATATCTGTGTCGTACATTTCCAGGTCTCTTAGTTTTATTTGAAGTTATGCTAAATTCACTAAAAGAGCTATTTTATGCATATTTGATGAGTTACATATACAGTTGATTGAGAATGATCTCAGAACTCATTTTAAAGGGTCACGAAACACCAGAGCACATGTGCTGAGCTGTTGACAGTCATATATGTGTCCCACACTGCTATAAACACTATGAGCACACATATATCTCACTAAAGAGTGAAAATTGGTTGTTTTTGCGTTATTTCGAGTAAATTCGTTCTTCCGGTTTGAAACGAATTTTTGAAGCTGCGTCACGGAGATTAGATACTTGTGTGTATTCCAGCGTGGAGACTGGATATCTGTACATGCGAGTGCATCGTGACGTCTCTGAGTGTGCAGCATTCATCCATGAGAAAGACTTTGTTCAAACCAATCAGCGCGCTCTATTGTGTATGCGGTGCAGCTTCATTAATATGCATGATAGCCTCGAAGACTGTCTTACCTGTTACAGTGTTCAGAGAGACGCCATGTTGTGCTGCCAAAAACAAGTGGAAGAAGAAGAATTGTTTAGAGGCACGAGTCGTCAGTGTTGTGTTTATAAATGCGCTGCAATGAAGGTTTTGTTTTCATTTCCCCGCTATGAGAGCGCAGCTGGACTCATGTGTGGATTACAGTGCACCAACAGAAATGCGTTTATAAGGAACATTGTTCACCCGAGAGCTTTTCGCATCTGCAAATGATGAAATCCGGATTTGCCGCTCGTCTCCTTTTAAACAAGACGCGGCTCCTGTTGGTGTTGATTGTCCTGTCTCTACAGATTTGGTAAGTGTGTGTGATCAGTGGTCTTGTTTTTTTATTCAGATGGCAAAGTTAGTTTGTATGGTCAGCAGTGCTCTTTCAGTGTTTAAAGACATGCCTTAGTCAAAATGATTGAGTTACTGAGTTTACAGTACGCTGATATCACTACAATATTATAGACTGAAAGATCCGCTGTAAATGCTGCTCTCTGAATGTAAACACCGCAATCAAGCTATTAAACGGCGTGTAGGATTTTCGTCGCATTTTGAGACAGGATAGTCTATACACACACGGCTTTCTGACGCTACCGAGTGCATCCAAGTTACAGAGAAATGTGGAGGATTTTTCGTCTCATTCGCCGTGCGGTATCAAACACTCCATTAAAACTCCACTCTCCAGCAGTTCCTCGCTTTCAATATCTCGTTTGTCACGGGGGGCATGCAGGAAATGTTCCTGAATGAAAGTGAAAGTGCCAAACTGCAGTTAAAGTCCACAAATTAATAATTAGGCAAATAATTTGATTACTGATGTCCATGTAAACACCGTCACTGTCTTTCTCCTCTGTGTCCATGTTTGTTTTGCCTCAAACAAAAACTCCCATTTTTATGCAAAACCTTCCCTCTACAAATAAATTAGCCAAAGAAATGACAACAATTGTGTTGTTTCAGCTCATTTTAAATAAGTATTTCGAACAAACAGCAGTAATCATTTTATTGAGTGCATGAGGTTATTAATTAGCAAATAATATAAATATTACGAGCATAAACATTAGGTGTCGTGTGAAACAGCATTCAGACTCACATAATTAGCATTAACACTGAATAAAGCACATGAGCTGTACCTGAGCTGATCATTGTCAGTGTTGTTCAGCTGTGAGTAATAGAAGCCGTATCTAAATTATACATTTCAGGTGTTGATTAGGACAAAAACTCCTATTAATGTGGAGAACATTCCTTCTATCACGTGCCGTTGATTTTAGTTAGAACACAACTTCAACCAGCCTTAAATTAGCTTTTAAGTTCAATCGTCAGACTCACTCCGTCAATTTGGCAACCTGCGCTTGCGCTTGTTTTGATCCAGGAATGTAATACCTAGTTCAACCACTGGGTGTCAAGCTTACATACTGCACCTTTAAAGATTCCCTGTGAAATTAAAATAAAGTTTTTTAGATGTTAGTATCAGTATGGCAGACATCCCAAGTCTCCCGGAAATAATGATAATCTCCTGGAAATCGCACGTCTCCCCCTCTGTCTTCAAATACGTCGCACAGCCCACCACCGCTCTTCAAATAAGTTGCATGCAACTTTGACTGAACTGACTGAAAGTTATTTCTACTCATTTGAAAAGAGTTTTGAACTCTGAGTTAATGAGTTAATTAAATAGCTCATTACTTCAGCTTAAATGGAGTAAGTTCACAGTACTCATATAGATTAGTTGAACTCAAATGGTTTGCAGCAATCGGTTTCCTCAAACGGTTTGAGTTGCCTTAACTTATTGGGTTTTACAGTGCATGAAAAGTTTGCAGTTTGCCTCTTCCTCCTAAACCATAGGTCTCAAACTGGATTCCTAGAGGGCCGCAGCTCCTTTTGCTTCAGCTCTAATCAAACACAACTAATCAAACTAATCAAGGAGTTCAAGACTACCAGAGACTATTAAGCAGATGTGAGTTGGAGGTGGTTGGAGCTAAACTATGCAGAGCTGCGGCCCTCCAGGAATTGAGTTTAATATTGTTGCCCTAAATCAGGGATGTCCAAACTCGGTCCTGGAGGGCCGGTGTCCTGGAGAGTTTAGCTCCAACCCTAAATAAACACATCTGAACCAGCTAATCAAGCTCTCACTACATATACTAGAAACTTTCTGGCTGGTGTGTTCAAGCAAGTTGAAGATAAACTCCAGGACACCGGCCCTCCAGAACCAAGTTTGGACACCCCTGGCCTAAATGGATCAATGATTTTTTTGCCGTCTCCTCATACTTTAGTTTGTCATCAAATCTTGACTAATCAAATTAGAGGTGTGGATCTACACTGGTCTCAAGGTTCGGTTCGGTTACGATTATCATGCCATCAATCGGGTTCATTCGATATATCGGTGCATTGACGATGCTTTCCATACACGGTTTTATATTTTACTTTACAGACGCTGTTCACCGATTAGTGACACTGATAAACTGCAGCGGCGCAGTGTTGCCAGATTGGGCGGTTTTGGAAAGGCATTTTGGCGAGTTTTGGATAGTTTTTGGGCTGGAATCAGTCAGCTACATCTGGCAACACTGCAGCGGCGATCACAGCTGATCCATGATAGACACAGGGGAGAAAACTCGCGCGCTCGTGTCTGTATCCAGAAGTATCGCTGTAACAGCCGAGAGGAGAGGAAAAGTGACGCCAGCAGGTCAAACGGGCCACAGTGAGAGAGAGAAATGGAGTTTACTTTCATTCTGTCAATCGCAGTGAAATTGGGGCTTCTGCTGTTAGTGTCAGTGAAAGACTGTCCAGCAAACACACACGCAGTCAAATTGTGCACAGCTTCTGCGTTTTTAATTAGCTGGAGTGTTGTAAACACTTGCCTCCCTCGCCATAGTAAGCTACCACAACATAGCGCATATGAGATAATCGATGTCAGTACATAATAACCGGTTATGATAATCACTCAACCGATACCGAATTGTCCGCGTCTGCATCGCAATGAACCGAAGAAACAATTAATTTTGACACCCCTAAATCAAATGCTCTCTAGTGTCAGATATGCCACGCCCCCTCAATACGCTATACGCATTTGAGCTCAACCGCTTTCGTAAAACAAAACACTATTGGCTGTTTATTTAAAGGGGGAGGAGCTACTCTGTCAATAATAAATACATTTTAGTGAACTGAAAATGTTTAAAAAGTCACAATAAATGAAAAACTAAAACTAAATGAAACTAACTGAAAGATCCTGAAAAGCTAACTGAAATAAAAACACTAATTACAATAAACACATGAGATTACATTAGTGATACGGGATTTAGTGAAGAGCTTGCATGTCAACATAATTATTTAAATCATGACATAAAAATGTAACAGAAATCAGCGATCATGGGATGATGTAAACCACTAGTCTCAAACTCAATTCCTGGAGGGCCGCAGCTCTGCATAGTATAGCTCCAACCACCTCCAACTCACACCTGCTTAACAGTCTCTATAGTGTTGAACACCTGGATTAGTTGCATCAGCTGTTTGATTAGAGCTGGAGCAAAACTGTGCAGAGCTGCGGCCCTCCAGGAACCCAGTTTGAGAGCTATGATGTAGACACTGCAGGAACATGTGCTTGGTGACCCTGTTCCTTCACAATCCAATACAATTAATCAATGAAGATTCAAAAACACATTTTATTCTCATATGCATTTGTGAAGCACAATTTAAATTAGACTACATGCAAAACTGCTGTAGTTGTGTGTATGAATGCAAAGCCTTTAGATGAACAGAATTACAGGTAATGCTCCTCAATACCTCCTGCACATTCTCAGACCAAAACAGCAAAACAGAAGCAGAGAGAGAGAGAGAGAGAGAGAGAGAGAGAGACTGCATGATCTGCATCTGAGCATCATTTAATTCTGACTGCAGCAGCACTGGAGCTCAAGCAGACCACGCTTTCCTCAAATCACAGCACTAATGTCTCTTTCAGGTCCGCTCAAACACCAGATCATCTGTGATGATGATATGAGAAATCAACTGCAGTGACGTCACCAAACCCAACTCACACACTGACAGCAGCACATCTCTCTCTCACACACACGATGGGCTTTTCTTACATAACTGAGATCTGATGGACAAAACAAAAGAGTTTACTAGTGTCTGCACTGGAGGAAAATGGTGCAGAGACAGTTTTCCCCCAGAGCTGGCCAAATCTCGCACTTATTTGCGAAGAAACGCCGAGCTGCGCTTTGAACTGAGCGTCAAATCCTGAAATCTACAAACCCAAGAATACTGTTTAATCCTCTAATCACTCCAAGTAGAGCAGGGAGTCCAAAGGAGACGTTCAACCCACAGCACGAGCAATTATGATGAAGTAGAGCCCACAAACCTTCACAGGGGAGCTCCGTGTGTTGACGGGCAAGTCCCGCGCCGCGGTGCCTGGGGGAGACGCCGAGAGCCCGGCTGCGCCACCTGCCAGCGCCGGTCTGCCTGCTCCGCCGCGCGGCCGCTGCTTGATGCCGTCCAGCAGGCGCACCAGGAGGATGTTGGCCGGCAGATCATCCACCGCGCAGTCCACCAGGATGCGGCACTCCGGGCAGCGCAGCTCGTGTCTGGAGCTCACGATGTTCTCCAGGCAGCGGCGGCAGAAGGTGTGCTGACAGGGCAGCACTTTAGCGCTCGTGTCCAGCCGCTCCAGACACACCGAGCACTCCAGCAGATCCAGCAGCGACGACTCGTCCATCTTTCCTTCCCGAGCGGATCAGGCTGGCCCGCGCGCGGTCATAATAACGCGCGGAGAACGCCTGGAGCCATACCGACGCGGAGCCCGAGCGATCCTCCGTCTCTGTGTGTGTGTGTGTCGCGCGCACAGCTGTGAGGAAAGAGTGGTGAGGTCATGCACGCGCGCGCGCGACACCAACAAAACCGTGCACGCCGTCATCAAGCGCGAGCTTCAAAACACTGCAGTTGTAATCTCGTTTTCATCGGTCAAAAGATTTGTTTATGATTCCCTGACTTCAATGCAGAGTAATCCTAAGGCTCTTAAGACATCTTAACCTCTGAAAAAAATAGTTAATGTGAATGGGTAATATGCTGGAGTTACATGTATTTCACTTCTGTTGTTAAAACACCACAGTACACTACAGTGCGGTCTGAACAGGGCTTGTGTTTGCTCCAGACTGATTCTTTACATTATGTTTGGGTTTTGTTAAGTGAGCAGAAGCACACATTTCAGCTGCTGTACCAGGAAACAAGTATTATTTGTTAAATTACCTATTAAGGGCACCTATTACGCATCTTCTTTACAAGCTGTAAAATATGGAGTGAGATTAGTATCTAAAGTAATTCACGCAAAAGACACGATGCACACATGCATAAAACCAAATTCACGTGCGCAAAATATTTATATATGTTCACAAAAAATGATTCACGTGCACAAAATAACAATACATAATCATGAAACACATTTCACAAATGCAAAATCCTGATCAGACTGTGCAAAAGCTGTGAGATCACATCGAATACAGCTCTCATCTGATTGGCTGAAAGGCACAAGGCACCTGCTGCTGCCAGGAGAGTCTCAAAGATACCCACACGCATATCCACGAGTCCGTTCTTCGTACGTGGATTACTCAGTTAGCTGGATTTGGTTATTGATGATTTGACATGATCCAGGATCGTTTCGTTCTTCAAAACTCATCCGAGAGTTGTTGCCATAGCAACAGGTCTGGTAGCTCAAGCCTGCTCGGGAGCAGCAGCTTATTTCATACAAACAGGATCAGATCGGCTCATTTCAAGCAAAGGACATACTGAAAGTGTGCACTGAATGCTGATATTTTTTACAGTAACCTATGGATTATATACACTTGGGAAAATAGTAAAACAATAATAAAAAAATGATTCATTTTCTTTTCGGTTTAGTCCCTTTATTAATCCGGGGTCGCCACAGCGGAATGAACCGCCAACTTATCCAGCACATGTTTTACGCAGCGGATGCCCTTCCAGCTGCAACCCATCTCTGGGAATCATGCACATGTTTTGACTGCTAATATGACAGTGATTTAATGCTTCACAAAAGTTGCAGACACCTTTACCAATATCAAAAGGCTTTTTTGATGCAAAATTCATTTAAATTATTGGTCACACTTTATTTTGATGGTCCGTTTGTTGAATTTAAGTTACATTGCAACTAATTATCATTAGATTATAAGTAGACTGTTAGGTTGGGGTTAGGGTTGGGGTTAGGGTTAGGGTTAGTGTATGTTGACATGTAATTGCAAAGTTTCTTATAGTCAATTAAATGTCTGTTGAAGGACTGTTAAATGTCAGTGTCAACAGATATTAAGTAGACAGTCTACTAATACTCAAATGGACCATCAAAATAAAGTGTTACCAAATTATTTCCTTAAACAGGCCTAGGCTACTATAATAAAGAAAATCCCATCTAAAACGTAAAACTAAATAAATTGCTGAATACTCTTGACATATGAAAGTGTAGCGCCTGCAGCCCACGATAAATGTGGAGAGTTATTGCATATCATATTTAACAAACTGTTTACTCTGAATTTTACGTAATTTTGCTCAGAAGGAGAATATTAATCAGATGATGTCATTATGCTGCTGTGCCGTCAGCCAATCGTTGCATTGCTGATCATGATTTGGAGGATGGATAGATTAGTCCTTCACAACACACACACAGATCTCAGATCAGTTCATCCAGACATTTTAATCTGATTCATTATCTTGTTTGAAGAACCAAATCAGCCAGAGATCAGTTATCAAGATTATCAGATCCAGGATCTGCTAAAGCATCTTAGATCATTTAAGCGAGATACGAAGAACAGACGCCAGGAGTCCGTTCTTCGAACGTGGATTACTCAGTTAGCTGGATTTGGTTATTGATGATTTGACATGACCCAGGATCGTTTCGTTCTTCAAAACTCATTCGAGAGTTGTTGCCATAGCAACAGGTCTGGTAGCTCAAACCTGCTCGGGAGCAGCAGCTTATTTCATATAAACAGGATCAGATCGGCTCATTTCAAGCAAAGGCAACATTGAATGTATGTACCGAATGCTGATATGACTGTTATATACACTTAGGAAAATAGTAAAATAGTAAAAAAAATCAAATGTATTTACAGTCAGAATTATTCGCCCCCCTTGTTTATTTTTTTCCCCAATTTCTGTTTATCAGAGAGCAGATTTCTTCAGCAGATTTCTAATCATAATAGTTTTAATAACTCATCTCTAATAACTGATTTATTTTCTCTTTGTCATGATGACAGTAAATAATATTAGACTAGATATTCTTCAAGACACTTCTATACAGCTTAAAGTGACATTTAAAGGCTTCACTAGGGTAATTAGGGTAACTAGGCAGGTTAGGGTAATTAGGCAAGTTATTGTATAATGATGGTTTGTTCTGTAGACTATTGAAAAATATAGCTTAAAGGGGCTAATAATATTGAGCTTAAAATGGTGTTTAAATTGTTAATTGTTTAATTTAATTGTTAAAATTAAAAACTGCTTTTATTTTAGCCGAAATAAAACAAATAAGACTTTCTCCAGAAGAAAAAATATTATCAGACATACTGTGAACATTTCCTTGCTCTGTTAAACATCATTTGGGAAATATCAAAAATCAAAGGGGGGTGAATAATTCTGACTTCAACTGTATATATAGTTTCAGTTTAAGTTTAAAGTATATATACATATATATATATGCACTCCGAAATAAAAGTACAAAAACTGTCACAGAGTGGTTCACCCCAAGGGGTTCACAGAGAACATAGATTAATATGGACATTTTAGATACAAACGCATACTATTTTAAGGTACCGACCCAGCTTTAGTACAATTGACTCTATGCACGACTTCTTCCGCGTTTGCGGTTAGCCCGCATGACAACTTCCGGTGCAGCACGGCGATCGCTTTAAGCGCATGACGCCGGTGAGGATCATAGATTACACTCGCTGTTTCTAGGAGTTTGCTCGGATTATCGTTAATGACATTAAATTAATCATGAGACAGAGAGCTGTCACACCAAGCAGCAAAGAAGAGAAGAGGTTCAAATTCTACATTTCGAGTTACATTCATCATTTTGAGGGTGAGTATCATGCTATATATACGAATAGCAATTGAACACTAGCCGTGTCCGTTTCTCACAGTTCATATCGATTTTTATGTTATATTTTAATTACCTGCATCATGTCTATCCTTCCATCCATCCCTAATATCCATAAGTATAAACTAGTATGAGTTATTAACTATAGGTTATAGTTTCCAGGTTTCCTGTAAGGATGGAGTGACAGGAGAGATCAGCATGACGTGTTTCAGGTCGATGATGAAGTCAGAGAGGCTGCATAGTTTGAAAGGGAGGTTATTTATTCTCAGGATTAAGACACTTGAACAGGCCTAGGCTACTATCATAAAGAAAATCTAAATACTTCTGACACATGAAAGGGCAGCCCTCAACAAAGGTGGAGAGTTATTGCGTATCATATTTAACAAACCGTTTACTACGAATTTGATGTAATTTTGCTCAGCTGGATAATCGAATATTAATCAGATGATGTCAATATGCTGCTGTGCCGTCAGCCAATCACTGCATTGCTGATCATGATTTCGAGGATGGATGAGTCTGATCTCAGATCACTTCATCCAGACATTTTAATCTGATTCATGAACTTGTTTGAGGTAAAGTCTAGATCGGCCGGAAGTGCGATATGCGCATCAATATAGCAGCATTTTTTATGACGCTGTATAACAATAATGAATATTTGTACAGTACTGTGACGGTTATGTTTAGGGTTGGGGTGGGGGTAGGCGTTAATAAAATACAATAAATCAAAAATTTACTAAATAATATAAATAATTCTTGATAACTTCCGGCCGCAACCATAACCCATCTAGCAACAACCGTAGCGACAGATGTAAAACAGGAGTTATCAGCGTGAAAATGTTAAAGTGTCTCAGAAGAAGTAATCTACTGTGTTCATTGTATTATTCATTCATTCATTCATTCATTTTCTTGTCGGCTTTGTCCCTTGCGGGGTCGCCACAGCGGAATGAACCGCCAACTTATCCAGCACGATTTTACGCAGTGGATGCCCTTCCAGCCGCAACCCATCTCTGGGAACTTCCACACACTCATTCACACTCATACACTATGGACAATTTAGCTTACCCAATTCACCTGTACTGCATGTGTTTGGACTGTGGGGGAAACAGGAGCACCCGGAGGAAACCCACGCGAACGCAGGGAGAACATGCAAACTCCACACAGAAACGCCAACTGACCCAGCCTAGCCGAGGTTCGAACCTGCGACCCAGCGACGTTCTTGCTGTGAGGCAACAGCACTACCTACTGCGCCACTGCGTTGCTGTTCATTGTATTATGATAATATATCTCCTCAAATTCTGGTCTCAGCTGTATCCCTTTTAGACTTTACCCTGGCAACGGTGCTTGGTAACACAGTCATGACGTCATCAGCAATGGAAATTTCTTCCAAAAATGGATTTAACTACAGTATGTGTCACAGTAGTTTGTTATTTGTCTCCCAATAAACATACTGCATTTCTGTGTTGAGTTTGCATGTTCTCTCCATGTTGGTGTGGGTTTCCTCCGGTTTCCCCCACAGTCCAAACACATGCACTATAGGCCATTTTGAGGGATGTAAACAATAACAATGGTCTTAACCTATTTCCTGTTTTACATTTTTCATTTCTATAGCTACAGAGAATCCAGAAAGGTCCAGATATTGATAAATATTGTTATGGCAGCTGTTTAACATGTTTTAACATTTGATATGATTGTATTGCCTCGTTACAGATATAGTTTGACAACAAGCAGGAAATGTTCATGGGCCAGTGACATCGCCACATTGAAACGGTCTATAGGGGAATTGATGAACTAAACTGGCTGTAGTGTATGAGTGTGTGTGTGTGTGTGTGTACTTGTTTTTGTGACATATCAGGACACAAATGTGTATAATGACATAGGTATGACACAGGTATTACTAAAAGCAGGTGAAATATGAGGACATTGGTGACGTCCTCACTTCTCCAACAGCTTCTAAATCACACAGGATGAGTTTGTTCAGGAAGTAAAGCTGTACACTGTCTCCTGTGATGGTTGGGTTTAGGGGTAGGGTGGGGTGAGGCCAATATAATATACGCTTTGATCTGTAGAAAATGAATGGAAGCCTATGTAATGTACCCACTTATCACAAAAACAAACATGTGTGTGTGTGTGTGTGTGTGTGTGTGTGTGTGTGTGTGTGTGTGTGTGTGTGAGAATGAGTGTGTATGGGTGTTTCCCAGTACTGGGTTGCAGCTGGAAGGGCAGCAGCTGTGTAAAACGAACAGCTTGTAATAGGTGAAATATGCATGAATTTTGGCAGTGCTACAGAGAATTCGTCGTTTAAGGCACCTCAAAAAAGGAAAAACTGTAAATACTGGGGATTCTAAACTAGTTATGAAAATGGACAAAAGTGAAAGTGAAAGTCAGGTGGATTCAGAGAGTGACAGTGAATCGGACTGTGGCGTTTCCTTATTGCAAACTGAAAATATGAGTGGTTGCTATGAACTGGATGACATTAAACCATTTCTAAAATCAACCAAAAACAAAAGAGAGTAGACGAACATGTTCCTGACATAAAGCAGTTCATTAACAAACAAGGAATCTGATGGCTGAAGGTTTATTTACTAACAAAGAACAGTACAGATTGAAAAAACTGAACATTGAAATGAGTGATGGTGCTGAAGTGGAAGAACTCAATAAGGCCTTGCTGGGTTGTTGCTGAGGTGTTCTGAATGGTTGCTAGGTTGTTGCTACGGTGTTGCTAGGTGGTTGCTAAGGTGTTCTAGGTTTTTGCTAAGGTGTTGCTAGGTGGTTGCAAAGGCGTTTCTAGGCGGTTGCTAAGGTGTTGCTAGACGGTTGCTAAGATGTTGCTAGGTGGTTGCTATGTGGTTGCTAGGCGCTTGCTAGGGTGTTCTGAGTGGTCGCTAGGTGGTTGCTAGGGTATTACTAGGTGGTTGATAAGGTGTTGCTAGGTGGTTGCTAAGGTGTTGCTAGGTGGTTGCTAAGGCGTTGCTAGGTAGTTGCTTAGATGTTGCTACACTGTTGCTAAGGTGTTGCTAGGCGGTTGCTAAGGTGTTGCTAGGTGGTTGCTATGAACAGTCTAGGAGAAGATGCATATAGAAAGTAGTCTCAGAAGAGGAAGAAGAAGAAGTTTATGTAGTATAACAGTATGTTGGCTTTTTCAAGCCACCATAATAAACCACTCATATATATTTACATTTCAATAACTAAAAAATCACATCTTACAGGCCTGTAGCCAGCCTGGTGAAGGGCTGGTTCTTTTTTTCTGGACCTTTTTGCAGTTATTCGCCTCATTTTCTGTTTAATTGTGGGGTTTAAATACTGCATTTAGTGACATTAGTGGCACTATTTTTGGCTGGATTAGCTTGTCCACATGACCACACTTTTTGATGTACTAAAAATATTTCTTAAACATTTAGAATAAAGAAATACAAAGAAAAAAGACTTATTTTTAAAATACAAATTTATTACATCATATATCATTAGGAAACAAAAATTAAATCAAGTTTTTTATTTCATCATTTATAACTTCAAGAAATTCATAGGAAGTTATAATATTAATTTTATGAAATAAAGTAAAAACAAAACTGTAAATAACCAATTGTCATTTATTAGGTAAAAAACAAACTGAGCAGCACATTCAACTTTCCTCAGTCAGAATTTGTACATTTGAATATTGAACAATTAAAACATAATAATAATAATAATAATAATAATAATAATAATAATAATAATAAATAATAATAATAATAATAATAATAAAAATAATAATAATAATAATAATAATAATAATAATAATAATAAAAATAATAATAAATAATAATAATAATAATAAATATAATAATAATAATAATAATAATAATAATAATAATAATAATAAAATAATAATAAAAAACAATAATAATAATAAAAATAATAATAATAATAATAATAAATAATAATAATAATAAATAATAATAATAATAATAATAATAATAATAATAATAATAATAATAATAAAATAATAATAATAATAATAATGATAAAATAAAATAAATAATAATAATAATTAAAAAATAATAATAATAATAATAATAATAAATAATAATAATAATAATAATAATAATAATAAATAATAATAATAATAATAAATAATAATAATAAAATAATAATAATAATAATAATGATAAAATAAAATAAATAATAATAATAATTAAATAATAATAATAATAATAATAATAATAATAAAAAGAATGATAGTAAAAAAAGAATAATAAAAAAGAATAATAATAATAAAATAATAAAAAAAATTATAATAATAAATAATAATTAAAATAATTATAATAATAATAAAATAATAAAAAAAAAAAAATATATATATATATATATATATATATATATATATATATATATATATATATATATATATATATATATATATATATATTAATAATAAAAATAATAAATATTAATAATAATAATAATTAATAATAATAATAATAAAATAATAATAATAATAATATAAATCATAAAAATAATAATAGTATTTTTTTTTTTTTTTTTTTACTATTATTACTATTATTATTATTCATTCAATCATTTTCTTTTCGGCTTAGTCCCTTTAATAATCAGGGGTCGCCACAGCGGAATGAACCGCCAACTTATCCAGCATATGTTTTATGCAGCCGATGCCCTTCCAGCTGCAACCCATCTCTGGGAAACATCCACACACACTCATTCACACTCATACACTATGGACAATTTAGCTTACCCAATTCACCTGTACCGCATGTGTTTGGACTGTGGGGGAAACCGGAGCACCCGGAGGAAACCCACGCAAACGCAGGGAGAACATGCAAACTCCACACAGAAACGCCAACTGACCCAGCCGAGGCTCGAACCAGCGACCTTCTTGCTGTGAGGCGACAGCACTACCTACTGCGCCACTGCGTCGCCATTATTATTATTATTATTATTATTATTAAGTAGAGCTTGACGATTTTTCTACACTGTAAAACCCAATAAGTTAAGGCAACTCAAACCATTTGAGTTAAACTAATCTATATACTGTGAGTATGAGTACTGTGAACTTACTCCATTTAAACTGAAGTAATGAGCGATTTCATTAACTCATTAGCTTCAACACTGAGTTCAAAACTCTGTTCAAATGAGTAGAAATAACTTTCAGTAAACTTTGAGTTAACTACACTCAATTCATTTGATAAAGTTGACTGTTGGTTTTCACAGTGTAACAGTATTTAAACTTGGTCACAGAATTCTTCCAACAATAATGTCCCAGATTTAGAATAAAAGCTCCTTGTAAAATGTTTTCTCTGTTTAACAACAATACAGTAGCGAAAGATGACCACTAACGTTAGTGAAGTCATCAATAAAGTGAAGTCATCACACAATCAAATAATTAATTGACTAAAAAACGTATATTTTAAACTACCGCTATTTAAAAAATATTTCAATAAGTATATCTCCTTCTTTAGTGGAACAGTATAAGTGTGTGAGTTCAGTGCTTGATGTGCAGTGAATAAGTGTGTGACTGTAGCGCCACCTGCTGGATGAAGAGCTCAGACACTGACGCACAGGAACATCAGTGATAATGCACAGACTCTTAAAGGGGCAGTTCACCCAAATATCAACATTTACTCACTGTGTACTCTCCCTCAAGGGGTTTTAAACCTTTATTAGTTCTTCTGTTGAATACATGAGAAGATATTTTGAAGAATGCTGGAGACCTGTAACCACTGACTTGTTTTTGCTTTTACTATGGATGTCAGTGGTTGCCGGTTCCCAGCATTCTTCAAAATATCTTTTTAGTGTGTGTTCAAGAAACTCATGACGGTTCATAATCACTGGAGGATGAGTAAAGGATTACTTTGGGGTGCTGAGCCTTTAATGTGTGTGTGTGTGTGTGTGTGTGTGTGTGTGTGTGTGTGTGTGTGTGTGTGTGTGTGTGTGTGTAGGATTGTAAATGAGTAACTAGCGCCACCTGTTGAGCTGTGCTAAAATGACACTGGACACACACATCCTGCATGAACAGATCAATCAATGAAAGAGGTGTGTGTGTGTGTGTGTGTGTGTGTGTGTGTGTGTGTGTGTGTGTGTGTGTGTGTGTAGGATTGTAAATGAGTAACTAGCGCCACCTGTTGAGCTGTGCTAAAATGACACTGGACACACACATCCTGCATGAACAGATCAATCAATGAAAGAGGTGTGTGTGTGTGTGTGTGTGTGTGTGTGTGTGTGTGTGTGTGTGTGTGTGTGTGTGTGTGTGTGTGTGTGTGTGTGTGTGTGTGTGTGTGTGTGTGTGTGTGTAGAGCTGAACAAATAGATCACACCCATGCAGTGTGTGCAGGTCCAGTCCTGCCCGGATGCTGAAGCTGTTTTCTGCAGAGTCTCTCCCGAAGGTGTGTGTGTGTGCGTGTGTGTGCGTGTAGCAGCGGAGGACATGACACTTCCTGATGGTTAGACCACCCGCCGCGCCACTGAGCTACTGCTGCAGAATCATCACACACACACACACACACACACACACACACACACACACACACACACACACACACACACACACACACACACACACACACACACACACGTGTTTACCTGCAGCTCCTCTGAGAGCTTTAATTGAGGACGTTTTCTCCTCTGTCTCCTCGGGGGTTTAGAGACGTCTGACCCTCAGAACACACTCAGGTCTGAAGTACGGTGGCCCACAGAGCTCAAACACACTGCAGGTTAAAACGAAAACACACACAAATAGAGATTACACCCACTCCCACACCAGCTTAGTCCCATTATTCATCAGGGGTTGCCACAGCAGAATGAACCGCCAACTATTCCAGCATGTGTTTTACACAGTGGATGCTCTTCTAGCTGCAACCCATCACTGGGAAACACCCATTCACACTCACACACACACACACACACACACACTCATACACTACGGCCAGTTTAGTTGATCAATTCCCCTATAGCGCATGTGTTTGGACTGTGGGGGAAACCGGAGCACCCGGAGGAAACCCACACCAACACGGGGAGAACATGCAAACTCCACACAGAAACACCAACTGACCCAGCCGGGACTCAAACCAGAGACCTTCTTGTTGTGAGGCCACAGTGTGACACCACTGCTCGCACATCCTTCTGTAAAATATGCTAGTTCACTGGCGGAGGTGACGTGCTTATGAGTGCAAAACATGACTGAACTAACTATAGACAATCACACATAATAAACTGCTTTATTTGATTATCCTTATTGATATTGATTGATTGAGTTTATTGTTGTCATTCCTATTTTATTCTCATAACATTTTGACTTTATTCTCAAAACATTACAACTTCAATCTCATAACACTTTGAAGTTTTTCGAATAAAATTTCAACTTTATTCTCAAAATATGACGGCTTTATTGTTAAAAAATTACAACTTTATTCTCATAATAATTCACCTTTATTCTCATAACATTTCGACATTATTCTGGTAATACTTTAATACGTAACACTAACTTTATTCTCAAAATATTTCGACTTTATTCTTAAAAATATGACGACTTTAATCTCGTATCACTATGATTTTATTTTCAAAATATTACCACTTTATTACTGAAATATTACCACTTTATTCTCATAATAATTCAACTTTATTATTAAAATATTGCAACTTTATTTTCTAAATATTACGTATTTTTTGTCAGAACTATTATTACCAATATTGACTTTAATATTGAAATATTATGACTTTAATGTCACATCACTATGACTTTTTTCTAATAACAATTTGACTAGTTTACTCTTGAAATATTACCACTTTATTATCATTTTTCATGAGTTTACTGTTGTCATTTCTATTTTATTACAACTTCAATCTCATAACCCTTTGACATTTTTCTAATAATATTTCATCTTTATATAATGGCTTTATTATAAAAGAATTACAACTTTATTCTCATAATAATTCACCTTTATTCTCATAACATTACGACATTATTCTCGTAATATTTTAACTTTATATAATGGCTTTATTATTAAAAAATTACAATTTACAAATTATATTATTCTTATAATAATGCACCTTTATTCTTATGTACGAATTATGTACCATATTGGAACATATGGCTGCATGTCGCCTTTAAACGGAACACTACGGGGCGGTATGTCACTGTTCCTTTTCACACTCCCAGCTGATCGCTTACCTCTGTATGGACGGCTTTCTGCTGTTACCAGTTTATCCAGTGGCTCGCCGCGTACATCTGAGGATTTGAGATGCAGGGCAGAGTTGACTGACGGGGTTTGAGTCTGGTGAAGAACGGTTCCAGAAAGCAGGTAAGACAAAAACAAAAGTCCAGAAAATAAAATAAACAAGTAAATAACAGGGTGAGGATGCGGTAAAATCTGAAAGTGTGGTAAAAATCAGACGAGGGCTTTTCTTTTTCTGGACTGCTTTTTAAAACACTGTTGGTTGGGTTTAGGGAAGGTGGTGGGTAGGGGAATTCAGTCAGTAAGTCAGGTGACAGCAGCCTCTGGTGGATTTATGTGAGAACAGCAGGAGTGAATGGCACTTGTGAGAGAAATTTGAGATCTGAAAAAGCATACACATTGACCTCTGGTGGATTCACGAAAACAAAAACTGCAAAAAACGTAGCTCCTAGGATGTATTCGGCGCTCTCTGGAAATGTATACAGGGGTACATACAGTATCTATAGACCTTTTTCTTGGCTGCTGCATGGAGGGCGCCATAGCGACCAGCGTCTTCCGGTAGAATGGTTAGAACTTCCGTTTACAGTGTTTACAACTGGTAATTTGCGCTCTGAAAATGGGTTTCATGAGCGTTTTGAGTGGATTACGGAGTGTTTTTGTGACACACAACTTTGAAAGGTGCGTGTTAAAGCCGTTATAATCTGTCAGATGTGGTTCAAGCGCGAGAGAAAAATGTTCTCCTAGTTCACGTGTCTGCCGTCAGAAATACAGTGTGTGCGTGTCTCCCCGGCCTGTCAGCTGTTAGCTCAGAGGCTCTTCAGCACGCACACACACACACACACACGCACGCAATACTTCACTGCATCATAGAGTAAACCAGATTACTGGCATAAAACTTAACAGGTGTGTAAGTCATGCAATTTACAAAAATGACCAATAAAGGTCTGTCACTGATACTCTGCTGGTTGATTTGCTGTTCATTCTAATCGCGAGCCGTTTGTGTTTCATTTAGTGTGTTGTATTTACCACGGTTTGTGTTTTTCTGTCATTTCAAAACGTCACTTTATTTTCACTCTGTCACAGTTATTAAATCAGTGTGTAAGTGGGACAGTACAGTAGGCTATGTGTGTGTGCCAAACATTTTGGTGAATTACATTAGTTTGGGTTGGTTATATATTTGAAAGAAAGAGAAACTGTTGACTTTAGCGATGGCGAGGCTTCATTTAAACTGCAGAAGACGCCGTCTGACAACCAGTGTAAAATGCCTCACAGCAGCTGTTTTCCATCCTATTAGATCACATTTTTTAAATGATCAGTCCAGGAGGTGGCGCTGATCAACAGCAGGATTAGTACAAAGATGATTAAAGCAGGTAAAATAGATTAAAGCTATCGTTTCAAAGCTCTCCAAATGTGACTGTTTACACGCATCAGCTGCCGACCGGAAGTTCTTAGCATTCTCCTTGCGCATACACGCAAAGCATAATGGGTAATTTTGCATTCCAAGAAAAAGGTCTGTAATAAGCCTGGGTTGGATATTTATTTGAAAAAAATAAAATAAATTTTACAGGAGGGTGAATAATTTTATATATCAATCATTTTTAAATTGATTATGATTTATTGTCAAAGTAAAAGTCTCTTTTACAAGATTTTACACATTTGACAACATCATTTCAGATTTCAGAATCATTGCTTATTCTTTGTGTTCATACGCACAACTCTGAAAAAAACATGTTATTTAAATTTGATGTCAACATACTTTTTAGGTACACAAAACATATATACGTATGTTATATATGTAATTTAATGCAGATACATAAATGGGATGCCTGCTCATTGATCCAAGTACATAAAAACAATTATACACTGTATAAAATATCTGTTCATGAACAGTTTCTGTGTGTAATAGCGGTGGTGAATTGCATTATGGGATGTTGATCTCTGCTCTGTCCACTTCTGATGTTGATAATTCAACTCTACAGTTTAACAAAATGACTTTTATTGACATTTTAGTGGTTTAAAATAATAATATAATGTATAAAAAATAATATGTAGAGAAATAAGAGTGTAAAATAACAGAACATGTGCTGCAGTTTATTACAAGGCTTCTGTAGTGTAATATACAACACCAACACACACAATATAGCACTGCACACTACTACACATGACAATAAAGTCACTTTTTACAACTTTTACAGGTTCAAAGTTGTTGGAGGAAAGATCAAGATCTCATAATGAAACTCAGAAGTAGAAATAAACAGGGGGAAATAAAAATAAACAAAATACATATCATAAAATATGGAAAACTGCAAATGTATGGAAATGATTTACAGTGTACAGTTGAACAATAAATCCAGTTGTCTTTCAAGAGAAGCTCAAAGGAAAACGATCTCCACCTCCATCTCCACATCAAGATTCATTGATGAGCAAATCAAGAGAAAGTTGTGCAGATGGTCTGTCTTTATGTCAGAATCCACATCATTCACAGTATATCTGCATTATTCCTGTGTCATCAGGACAGTTTTTTTGTAGAGTGAAACAGGAACATGATGCAGTTTGGCGACTGTCACTCGGTAATGACTTCACAGCAGGGATGCGGTTGCCATGGAAACCGCAGCATCAGCTAACCTACTTCTCCAGGCTGAAGGACGCGACACCAGAGCTCTGCTGAAATATGTGCACTGAAACTGACCTTCTTATAGAAAAACAATGCTTTAAAGGGCATCTACTATGCAGAAATCCCTTTTATGTGGGCTTTAAACATAGTAGTGTGTGTGTGTGTGTGTCCGCAGTGTGTGAATATCTCCAGCCTCTAATGGTCAACATGAATGAATTGTATTTATTATAATCAGACTTGAATGAAACACTTTGATTGACATTCTCCCTTTGTACGTGTCATCAGAGGGGGGAAAGCCCCGCCCACTAGTGCCCATCTCTCCCTCATTAGCATAAACAGCAGCCCTGAGTGAGAAGCAGCCGTCTGTCCATTAGCCATTAGAGTGTTTGAGCTGCTGAAGATAACGTCAGCATAGACTAAGAGGATTATAGATGTGGAGTTTTAGATGAAGCACAAATGAACAGTGACAGGAGCGACATAGACTGACAGAAGCATGAAGCACACACTCACACTGAAGCACACACGCACACCTGACCAGCACTCACAACACACACACTGCTGTTTTACATCTGTCACTATGCTTATGCATATGTAGCTCCGCCCTGAAAACACCACAATCTCATTTGCATTTAAAGCGACAGCCACCAAAACGCCACAATTAGGATCAAAGCCTGAAAGGGTCAGTTTCAGAGAGTTAGAAAATAGGCCTGCACGCGAAACTGAAATCGTGATTTAAGAAGGTGCGATTATTTCAATTATTATTATGGCGAGGGAGGCGAGTGCGGGTAATTAAAACGATCCTATTAACATTACTTAAAAAGCAGACAACTGTTACAGCAGAACCCACAAGCCCCTATTCACTGCTATGGAGAAGCTGTGAACTCCCTCTTTGCTCTGTTTCTTTCTGTCTGTGTGTGTGTGTGTGGTCCTTTGACCTGCTTGCATGAGGTAACATAACCTCTCTTGGCTGTTACAGCGATTCTTGTGGATCCACACTTCCATTTATCCACATCTGCATCACTCAACGGTGAATAACGCCAGAGCCTGACCGTTAGAGCCAATCACAGCCCTTTCTGGTAAATGCAGGAACACAATGACCAATTACAGGTGTTTAAGAACTCGCTCGACAGCGCTCAAAAAGCACACAGGATAATACATTTGTGTATTTGCTATACTGTAAATGCTCATGTTGACACGGTGAGCACAACAGAAGTCTCTGTGGGCTAAACTGAGGATCAGTGATCATTGTTTTGGCACTAAATACACTCAATGACTACATCTGTCAAACTTGATCAATTCTTTTCTCACTCAGACACAACAACTGCCAACAATCTGTGTACGTACAGGACATTTAGCACGTGCTCACATACTGTTTTCAAAACTGTTCAACTCATGTTCAAAACAATAACATCATGCAAAACTGAATACATTCAACAGCGATATTTCACTGAAACATATTCCACATCCAGAAATGCAGTTTAACCAGCCTGATTAGCATCACTATTGTATCTGTATCAGTGGATGGTGTGTACACAAACTCTTGTATTTTGGAATTACTCAGTGCAAAATAAACAAATAAATAAAGGACATCAAATATTGAGAAATTCTGCATCATGTCTAATTTATCTATTGACATCTACTTGCGTAATTTTCGACTCCTCTTTCTCCTTTCAATCTCACATTAAATCTGTTATTAAATCCGCATTCTTTCATTTACGTCGCATTTCCCAACTGCGTCCCTTCATCAGTAGCAAGGATGCTGAGACTGTCATCCATGCATTTGTCTCATCACTCATTGACTACTGTAATGCCCTTCTCATTGGTCTGCCTGCCAGCCTCATCTCCAGATTACAATATATCCAAAACTCTGCGGCTAGAATCCTCACTCATACCAAACGTTCTGCTCATATAACCCCAATCCTGTACAACCTCCATTGGCTGCTAGTTGCAAACCGCATTAAATTCAAAAATCTCCTCCTCGCATTTAGATCCCTAAATAGCCTAGCTCCCTCTTATCTCTGCAATATGCTTGTCCCATACACCCCAACTCGCTCGTTACGCTCCGCTGACTCTGGCCTTCTCGCTGTCCCTCAGTACCGCCTTTCTTCAATGGGGGGCAGATCATTTAGGCCGTACTCACACTATGCTATCCGAACCATGCCCAGGCCCGTTTCCAGGATCGTTTGAGAAGTGTGAGTGCTCTGAATCGGGCTCAGGCACGGTTCACTTGGCCGGCCCTGGTCCGGTTGGAGGAGGGGGGGCCTGAGCGCGGTTCACTTGGGCTCAGGTGCTGTACGCTTGTGTATGAGTGCAAGCGTGCCTGAGCCCGAAACTGAAAGCGAGACGTGACTTTAAGGGACTGTTTGATATGGATTAATTAATCATTCGTACTGTTCAATGAACACAAACTGTCGTAGATTATTAAAGACACAAACCCCTCACTGCACCACAGCTGCGCCTTCAGCAAACCTCCTAATTCCTGCAGCACGAGGACTTTATGATTGTTTATGAGCGTCAGAAGTGGCTGATCTGTTCGGCGAAATATTAGACTGTGTGTCACCGCATATCAAACCACTTAAACAATATAACTAAAGAAATCTCCACTGTGCTGAGCGAGAGCGCTTACTGAACAGCACATCATCGATGACGTAAGCGTGCGCAGGCCCGAATGTATGGGAGGGGGGACAAGCGTGCTTCGGCCCGGTTCAATGCAACTGTACATAGTGTGAGTATGCCCTTAGTGTTATTGCACCCAAACTCTGGAACTCTTTACCACGCTCACTCCATTCTGCTAATAATATCTCTGAATTCAAATCTTTACATAAAACTCACTTGTTTTCTGAATGCTTCACTTCTGAACTGTCAAACTGACCACTTTAATTGATCCACTTGCACTCTGTTTATTTGTCTCTTAGGGTTTGTCTTAGTATTTCCAGCTTGTTATATTTTATTTCCTGTATGTTTGTATATGTATCGCTGTCTCTACATTTATCTGCTTGTATTATCTTTTCTTGTCGCATTTTTGTAAAGTGTCCTTGAGCTCTGGAAAGGCACTATATAAATAAAAATTATTATTATTATTATTTATTCCAGTAACATACAGTTGAAGTCAGAATTATTCGCCCCCCTTTGAATTTTCTTTATTTTATAAATATTTCCCAAATTATGTTTAACAGAGTAAGGAAATGTTCACAGTATGTCTGATAATATTTTTTCTTCTGGAGAAAGTCTTATTTGTTTTATTTCAGCTAGAATAAAAGCAGTTTTTAATTTTTTAAACACCATTTTAAGGTCAATATTATTAGCCCCTTTAAGCTATATATTTTTCTCGATAGTCTCCAGAACAAACCATCATTATACAATAACTTGCCTAATTACCCTAACTTTACCCTAATTACCCTAGTGAAGCCTTTAAATGTCACTTTAAGCTGTATAGAAGTGTCTTGAAGAATATCTAGTCTAATATTATTTACTGGAATAAAGTTTTTTTAATATTATTACTCCAGTTTTGACTTGTTGATTATAGTTATTGTTATTATTATCATGCTTTTCCTGTTACCTCCTCCTCATTATTATTATTATGCCACTGTCATTATTCAGGCTGCTGTTGCTGTAGTAGTAGTTGTTGTTATTATTATTATTACCATTATTGTCAGTATTGTCATTATTACTATACATAAGTATTATTAGATTAGATTACACATGTACAAGTACAAGGAAATGAAATGCAGTTTAGGTCTAACCAGGAGTGCAATAGCAGCAAGTGCAGGATACAGGTATAAGTTATAAAGTGCAATTAAAGAAAAACTATGGTGATATTTACAAATGGATGTACTATGAACATTATATACAGGTTGTGTTAGCTATGAACAGAGATTTACAATAGATGGATAGATGTACAGGTTGCTATTAATAATCAGAAGTGTGCAGATATATAAACATAATTACAAATGTATATGTACAGTGGGTGTGTACATAATTACAAATGTACATGGGTATGTCCAGTTAGAATAAATGAATCAGTGCAATGAATATGTGCAATTTTTAAATGTGCAAATGTTAAATAGTGCAGTGATTATGAGGGGTCTGGGTGTATCAGGGGGGCAAAGAGTCAGTGGGGGGGCAGAGTTCAAAAGGGAGACAGCTCTGTGGAAGAAGCTGTTCCTTAGTCTACTGGTTTTTGTCCGGGGGAGCCTGAAGCGCCTGCCAGAAGGCAGGAGAGAAAACAGTCTGTGAGCAGGATGAGAGGAATCCTTAAGAATACTGCGTGCTCGGCGCAGACAGTGTTTCCTCTGGATGTCCTCTATGGCTGGCAGTGTGGTCCCTGTGATGCGTTGGGCAGTTTTCACCACCCGCTGCAGTGCCTTACGCTCCGCAACAGAGCAGCTTCCATACCAGACTGTGACACAGTTGGTCAGGATGCTCTCTATTGTGCAGCGGTAGAAGTTCACCAAGACGGCTGATGACAGCTGGTTCTTCTTAAGTTGCCTTAAGAAAAATAGGCGCTGGTGAGCCTTCTTGACCAGGCTGGAGGTGTTGGTGGTCCAGGAAAGGTCCTTTGAGATGTGGGTCCCCAGGAACTTGAAGGATGAGACAGGCTCGACGGCCATCCCATTGATGTGGATGGGGTCATGTGAGCCTGTTATTGCGTTATTATAAATATATTCGCAATTATTGTTGTTATTGCGAATATATTTACCAATATTAATGTTATTATGAATCAACTCCCTTCCTTATTCTCCACCACATATTGGTTTTGTTCTATTACCTCTCTATTATCCTTGATACTTTGATATAGTTATCAGATATTCATTCATTCATTTTCCTTCGGCTTAGTCCCTTTATTAATCAGAGGTCACCACAGCGGAATGAACCGCCAACTATTCCAGCATATGTTTTACACAGCGGATGCCCTTCCAGCTGCAACCCTGTACTGGGAAACACTCATACACACTCATTCACACACACTCATACACTACGGCCAATTCAGTTCATCAGTTCCCCTATAGCGCATGTGTTTGGACTGTGGGGAAAACCGGAGCCCCCGGAGGAAACTGAACACGGGGAGAACATGCAAACTCCACACAGAAACACCAACTGACCCAGCCGGGACTCGGCCGCCGTGCCGCACCAAGTTATTAGTTAATAAATCGATCATGTTTATGAAGTGTTCTCTGTGAAATGGTGTGATGAGTTTAAATCTAAAGACGTCAATAATGAAGATGTTTTCTGCGTTAATGGTTGTGATGTTTGAAAGCCGCTTTGGTCTCGGACCCACATGAAAGGAAGCTGATGTGGTCACTTCCTGCCCCGAGGGGAAGTGCATTCATGTGTCCCACCTGTTTCCCTCCTCAGAGAAGCAGGAATCTCCTATCAATACACAAACAAGTCAATAAACTGTGAGTGTAAACAAATTCCTGCAGGAGGACTTGGGAGGACATCATAGATCTCTGAACATCAATACACGATAATTACACAGAGCTGCTGCAGTGTGTGTGTTCTGATCACAGTCAGAGAAGAAGAGGCCAGCGCGGCGGAACACAGTGTGTGTGTGTGTGTGTGTGTGTGTGTGTGTGTGTGTGTGTGTGTGTGTGTGTGTGATATAGTGTGTGTGTGTGTGTGTGTGTGTGTGTGTGTGTGTGTGTGTTAGTAAGTGTGCATGTGATATAGTGTGTGTGTGTGTGTGTGTGTGTGTGTGTGTGTGTGTCTGTGTGTGTCTGTGTGTGTCTGTATGTGTAGTATCAGAGTGTGTATGTGTGTGTGAGTCTTGAGTGTGTGCATGTGTCCGTGTGTTAGTATGTGTGTGTGCATGTATAGTTTTTTATGTAATGTCTAAGTGTGTATGTCTTGAGTGTGTGTGTGTGTGTGTCTGAAGTTGGGGCTGACGCGATCGTCATAGCAGCGTCAGCCAATGAAATTAGTCAGCAATAGGCCACTGTCTGAGCTGGTGTGTTTGCATACAGCGATCTGATTGGCTGACGCTTCCGTCGCCGCTTGAAAAGTTGAGAAAGTCCCAACTTCTGCAGCGAGCAATGCCACTGAAGCAGCGCCGACGGATCCACAATGCAGTTCGGCAACGCCTGACGTCACCCATTCAAAGTGAATGGGAAGTGTTGAAGCTGACGCCCATGTGAATGGGGCGTAACTCGTGTTATTCCCCTAATCTGCCGGGTCTGAGTGCAGTGTGTAGCCTGGCTCCAGAGCGCTCCCCCTTCAGGCCCCGTTTACACTAATGCGTTTTAGTTTTAAAACACATAAGTTTTGCTACGGTTACGCCATCCGTCCACACTACGCCGGAGTTATCGAGCCCTGAAAACAGAGCGTTTTGGAAACGCTGGAGAGGTCGTTTTCCTTCTGAAACGCTGCTGCTCCGTCTCAGTGTGGATGGGGGAAAACGGAGAGATCTGAAAACGGAGGCGTGGCTGCTGAGATTCACCTCTCTGATTGGGGCTTTTGGGTCATTGCGTGTCCTTCCCTTATTCGTCAAGCCCCTATCACATGACTATAACGCTACCGGAAGACGGCAGACCAGCCTTCACTGTAAACAACAACATGGACACAGAAATGGGAGCGTTGTTTGCACTATTGTCCGTTTTAGGCGCCATTGTGCAGTTAAACTCTGCCTTTACTACAGCAGCTGCATATATTCACAAGAGGCAAGCTATTGTTCGAGCACTCGCTAATCGCTCGCGTTCATCGCTCAACCAGCGTTTGTTGACTAACAATAGCCAAATGCCGAGCGAGACACATGCTTCCTGTTTATACTTGCATGCCCAGAGTGTGTGAATGGTCACGTGATATACGTTATTGGTGGAGTGGTGTGGACGGAGATATGTTTAGAAACGCTAGATGATACGCTAGTGTGGACGCGGATCACTTTTGATCTAAAACGCCGTTTCAAAATGAAAACGCATTAGTGTAAACGGGGCCTCAGATTGAAACAGGTATCGGGTTTAATAGTGTGGAGCTGGGGTGGTGGAGGGATGCTGAAGTCAAGTGAAAATGGAGGTATGTGATGTGTTTGGCTATTAATAGGGGTTTGGTCTTGAGCTGATTGGATTATAGAATGATGGTCTGTGATGAATTAGCCTCCTGAAAGACTGATCGTGCTCCTCCTGAAAATTGCTTATGAAACATCACTAAAAGTAGGAAAATGAATGTTAACGAGAGCTAAATTTGCTGCTAGGTGCTTTTGAAAAACGTTGTTGCCAGGGCAGTGTGAAAAGCTGCTACATCTTCACTGTAAATAATATCTGTAAATCAGCCATTTTCCATATTTACTGATTGCTTCTGAGCTGCATTATGGGATCTTGATCTTTCCTCCAACACTTTTTACCCTTGATAAGTGTGTTAAAGTGTGTTTTCTGCATAGTAGTGTGCAGTGCTATATTGTGTGTGTTGGTGTTGTATATTACACTACAGAAGCCTTGTAATAAACTGCAGCACATGTTCTGTTATTTTACACACTTATTTCTCTACATATTATTCATTATACATTATATTATTATTTTAAACTATTAAAATATCAATAAAAGTCACTTTGTTAAACTGTAGAGTTGAATGATCAGCATCAGAAGTGGACAGAGCAGAGATCAGCATCTTTTACACAGTGTAGAATCAAAATGAAGTTTGCAACACTGTGTTTGAGAGCCGCTAGTGGGCAGCAGTGAGCAGCTCTGGGTCTGCTTTACCTGTGCTCAGGTTGCATTGGGCGGAGAGCATCTCTCTCTCTTCTCTCTCTCAGTATCTCTCTCTCTCTCTCTCTCTCTCTCTCTCTGTGTGTAGGTGGAGTCAGTCAGTCAGTCTCAGCCTGAAGCGCTTTAAAAGGCGTCGGTCGGTCTGATGGTCGGTTTTTCAAGGATCTCTAATGTTCTGTATCACCGGAATGATCTGATCTAATCTGATCTGTTTTAATCTGATCTGATCTCCGGTCACATTCTCTCCAGCTCGGTGTTTCACCGGTGAGTCTCCAGCACCGCTCCGTCTCCCGCAGGTAAAGGCGCCTCAGGAATGCCGCATTTTTACCGACAGAGAAATTCCTGCTTTAATGAGACGTGCGCGCACACGCACACACACACACACCGTTAGTGCTTTATATTGATTTATATTCACACACACACACGTGTTTAGAGCGTTTATAAGTGTTGTTGTGGTGTATCAGCGCTGTCTGATTGGCTCATTGTGGACTTTGTGTTTGTTTGTTGTGTGAGTTTTTCCTTGATGTTGCGCGTTTTTTCTCTTTGATCATGTGTGCGCTTTCTGACGCGTGCGCGCGTGTGTTGTGGATCAGGACTAGTTCTGGTAATGGTTTAGTTTAGTTGTGATGAGATGAGAGGGAAAGTCCTGCCTGTGTTTGAGACATGTGTTTGCATGCTCCGCTTCTGAAGTCTGCTGGCTTTGAACTGCTGCTGGAGGAGTAGGAGAATCCTCCGACGAGCTGAAATATCAACTCTAAATATGAACAATGATCACACCGAAGTGTTGCTGAAAGCGCGCGCACTCGGGATGGTGTGTGTGTGTGTGTGTGCTGAGGATCCTTGATTAATGACTTTAACTCTTTAATGAAGTCTTCTTGTAATGCATTTCGTTGCTCTACAGTATTTATTTAGATTATTTTGCTTGCTTTGTTTCGTGATTAACTTGTTGTGTTGGCTTACTCATGCGCTCTTGCATATGTTTTTTAAAATGAGCATTTATTTGCGATTTATTCAGTTTTATTTATTGAAATAAAACAGAAAAGTAAGCCATAATGTGAAGGAAAAGGCATCAATTCAAGGGGATTATTTAAAGCATCTATCTAAATAATAAAGAAAGCAACAACAAAACAATTCAACAAGTGCGAATTACAATAACATTATAGATATATAATATATAATAATAATAATGACAACACATACGCGGTAATACATGTATATAATAAATACAGATCAATTAACATGTCACACACACACACACACACACACACACACACACACACACACACACACACACAAAACTATAAAATTAAATTAAATCATAAACTCCGAAAACAAACCATGTATAAAAACTTAATTTATAAAAAAATATTTAATAAATCGAGAGCAACAATGCTGTGTTCACTTCGCTGATTATTTGCAGTGTAATGATCAAGACGAGTAAAAAGACCGTCTTTTATTTGAATCAACTTTGTAATGAATCGGTTGAAATGACTCAATCGAACCGACGGTGGAGATGGAGCACTTTTAGACAGGTTTAACTGTTTATTTATAGCTAAATGTACTATTTGGGATTATCTAATCATATATGCATGCATTCAGAGTTTTTAGGTCACAATGTAATGATGTTTTTGAACATTATGGAGCGGAAATGACATTTTTCAATGTGATTGTGAAGACTGTGTCTGTTATTGTGCAATTCATAAGCATTACAGAAACCTGATATATTAATATAGTATTCTACATTATTCACATTATTTTGCTTATTTGTAGTTTAATTATTGAATTAAATCAGTCTTGTATTTTCATAAAACGAGAGCAAATATCTGGGGGGGATGTAAAAAGAGACTATCTTTTATTTGAATCAACTTTCTAATGAATCGGTTAAAATGACTCAATCGAACCGACTCCCTAGGGCGACGGTGGAGATGGAGCACTTTTAGACAGGTTTAACTGTTTATTTATAGCTAAATGTACTATTTGGGATAATCTAATCATATATGCATGCATTCAGAGTTTTTAGGTCACATTGTAATGATGTTTTTGAACATTATGGAGTGGAAATGACATTTTTTCAATGTTATTATGAAGACTGTGTCTGTTATGTTGGAGCACATTTAAACACTTTTAGCTATATGTATATAATATTTGACATAATCTAATCATAT
Source organism: Danio kyathit (assembly GCA_903798195.1). Taxonomy (NCBI): domain Eukaryota; kingdom Metazoa; phylum Chordata; class Actinopteri; order Cypriniformes; family Danionidae; genus Danio; species Danio kyathit. Next base: position 68,973,273 of record LR812527.1, read on the forward strand.
ATGCAAGCATTCAGAGTTTTCTTGCCAAAGAAACTCTTTTTATGTGCATTTTTACAGATCTGCAGTTTGCTTATTTGTAGTTTAACTATTGAATTAAATCAGTCTTTTGTATTTTCATAAAACGAGAGTAAATATCTGGGGGAAAAATGTAAAGAGACGATCTTTTATTTGAATCAACTTTCTAATGAATCGGTTAAAATGACTCAATCGAACCGAATCCCCAAGGCGGCAGTGAAGATCGAGCACTTTTAACAGTTTATTTATATTAAATAGCCTACACTAAGGTGTTTGACCAAATCTAATCACATATGCATGCATTTAGAGTTTTCAGGTCACTTGTAAAGGTTTCTGTAATGATGTTTTTGAACATTATGGAGTGGAAATGACATTTTTGTAATGTTATTATGAAGACTGTGTCTGTTATGGTGCAATTCATAAGCATTACAGAAACCTGATATAATAATATAGTATTCTACATTATTCACATTATTTAGCTTATTTGTAGTTTAATTATTGAATTAAATCAGTCTTTTGTATTTTCATAGACGAGATCTGGGGGGTGGGGGGGGGGATGTTGAATTCACTTGCACTGATTATTTGTAGTATAATGATCATGACGAGTAAAAGACGATCTTCCCTTTGAATCAACTTTCTAATGAATCGGTTGAAATGACTCAATCGAACTGAATCCTAAAGGTGGTGTAGAGCACATTTAAACACTTTTAGCTATATGTATATAATATTTGACATAATCTAATCATATATGCAAGCATTCAGAGTTTTCTTGCCAAAGAAACTCTTTTTATGTGCATTTTTACAGATCTGCAGTTTGCTTATTTGTAGTTTAACTATTGAATTAAATCAGTCTTTTGTATATTCATAAAACGAGAGTAAATATCTGGGGAAAAAAATGTAAAAAGAGACGATCTTTTATTTGAATCAACTTTCTAATGAATCGGTTGAAATGACTCAATTGAACCGAATCCCCAAGGCGGCAGTGAAGATGGAGCACTTTTAACAGTTTATTTATATTAAATAGCCTACACTAAGGTGTTTGACCAAATCTAATCACATATGCATGCATTTAGTTTTCAGGTCACTTGTAAAGGTTTCTGTAATGATGTTTTTGAACATTATGGAGTGGAAATGACATTTTTGTAATGTGATTGTGAAGACTGTGTCTGTTATGGTGCAATTCATAAGCATTACAGAAACCTGATATAATAATATAGTATTCTACATTATTCACATTATTTAGCTTATTTGTAGTTTAATTATTGAATTAAATCAGTCTTTTGTATTTTCATAGACGAGATCAAATATCTGGGGGGTGGGGTGGGGGGGGGGGGGATGTTGAATTCACTTGCACTGATTATTTGTAGTATAATGATCATGACGAGTAAAAGACGATCTTCCCTTTGAATCCACTTCTAATGAATCAGTTGAAATGACTCAATCGAACCGAATCCTAAAGGTGGTGTAGAGCACATTTAAACACTTTTAGCTATATGTATATAATATTTGACAATTTAATCATATTATATGCATGCATTCAGAGTTTTCTTGCCAAAGAAACTCTTGTTATGTGCATTTTTACTGATCTGTAACATGCTTATTTGCAGTTTAATACTAAATCAGCTTTTGCATGTTCATTCTGTGAGTGTAAATGTCACGGGGGAAAAGGGCTGTGTTCATTGTGCTAGTAATCACTGTGTTTTGCAAGATAATAATAATAATAATAATAAAAAGACGATCTTCCCTTTGAATCACCCTTTGTAATGAATCGGTTTAAATGAATCCGTATATGGGCGTATAAGCGGCAGAGACAGAACTCTTTACGCGTTTGGATTTTCAAAAGATTAACTCTTATAGTTAATAGTCTACTAGATGTTTTTACATTTGATATTGTTTAATTATATATATATATATCTCCATGCATTCAGAGTTTTAGGTCACTTATAAATATGCTATTTTTCTTGCAATGATGCCATTTTCCATTGTCCATCATAACATTCTGTGGTGGAAATGACATTTTAGCAATATTGTAATGGCTTTTTATAATTTATAAATCTGATATATGGCAATAAATAAAATAAATTACATATATGACATACAACACTGAAAAATATGCGTATTTTGTGTGTTTTAGGTTATTCCTGGTTGTGAATTGCATTATGGGATGCTGATCTCTGCTCTGTCCACTTCTGATGTTGATAATTCAACTCTACAGTTTAACAAAATGACTTTTATTGACGTTTTAGTGGTTTAAAATAATAATATAATGTATAATGAATAATATCTAGAGGAATAAGAGTGTAAAATAACAGATCATGTGCTGCAGTTTATTACAAGGCTTCTGTAGTGTAATATACAACACCAACACACACAATATAGCACTGCACACTACTACACAAGTGCAGAAAACACACTTTAACACACTTATCAAGGGTAAAAAGTGTTGGAAGAAAGATCAAGATCCCATAATGTAACTCACAAGCAGAAATAAACAGAGAAAACAAAAAGATGAACCAGTAAATATGGAAAATGGCTGATTTACAGATATTATTTATCACATTTGAAACATAATGTGTCTGTTCACATTTATTTTTGACCCACTTGAATGCACAGCCATATATATTGACCTATATTAAAAATAATGGTTCATATATTTGAACATAAGTTCACATATATATATCAGATTTCTGTACTGTATATGATTAAATATAATTATACACTATTAGAATACTGTAATCAACAGATTTGACTGAGATTGAAAGGTTTGGGTGATGGATTAAATGCATTTAAAGCTAAAGTAAATGATTAAGGGCCGGTAAATATTAATGTGACCTCAGAATGTTGAAACATGGCATTTTAAAAGAATCCTTTAGGGCATGAGAGCGTCTGAAGATGAAGAAAGCGCAGTATTCTCCTCTCGCTGTCGGTCAGAGATCTCCTTCATCTATATTGGATCTCGCTTTTATTATTCCTCTAATTCTGTACGTTTAACGTGTCGAATGGCTGTAAATGAATAAAATCGAGCCTCATCCAGGTTCTACTTTTAGAATATTCAGATCGTTGTATTTGCATTAAAACATATAACAGAGTAAGTCATTAAAGCGTTTTTGCATGTTGTGATAGCACTGTACAGTGATAAAAGCTTTCAAATGCATGCTTCTAGTAACATTCAGCCATGATTTACTGTATTTATTTACTGATTTACTGTAACGTTTTAAGGAAATTTGATGTTCTGGTATAAATACATTGATAAAATGTTCTTTATTTGCTTTCATAGTATGAAAAATGGTGGCACGGTGGCTCAGTGATTAGCACAATCGCCTCACATCAAGAAGGTCTCTGGTTCGAGTCCTAGCAGGGTCAGTTGGTGTTTCTATGTGGAGTTTGCATGTTCTCCCCGTGTTGGTGTGGGTTTTCTCCGGGTGCTCCGGTTTCCCCCACAGTCCAAACACATGCGCTATAGGGGAACTGATCAACTAAACTGACCGTAGTGTATGAGTGTGTGTGTGAATGAGTGTGTATGGGTGTTTCCCAGTACTGGATTGCAGCTGGAAGGGCATCCTCTGCGTATAACATATGCTGGATTAATTGCCGGTTCATTCCACTGTGGCGGCCCCTGATAAATAAAGGGACATGGAGTTAAATCAATGGGTTTACTGACTTAAAGTAAAATCCACTTGTTGCTTCATCAGGTTTATTCCCTATCAAAGTAATGTTTTTTTACAGTGTATAGCTGTCGAATGGCTGTAAATAAATACAGATGAGGCTCATCCAGCTTCTACCTTGTAGAATATTCCGACTGTTGTATCGTCAGTAAATGTAGAGTACTTTTTAAAGTCGTTAAAGCATTTTTTGCATATTGTGATAAGACTGTATGATTAAAAACATATATATATTTAAACGAATGCTTCTAGTAAGATTAAAATGAAAATTCTGACATGATTTACTGCATTTTTAACCTTCATGTTGATCCAAACCTCCATGAGATTCTTTTCTTGAACATGCAGAAGACGACATTTTGAGGGAAATTGATGTTCTGGGGAAAATAAATTGATAAATTAATCTTTTTTTTTACTTCTATTATATGAAAAATAAAGTTCAGATAAGTCAGAGGGGATCATAAATCATTTTCAGAGATCAGAGAATCCAGTATATTCTCAGTACATGCCTTTTTTGGGTGAACTAACACATAAACTGCTCATTAAAATGTTATCAACATTAAAAATAAAACATTGGCGTTGCGGTGATTAACACAGCAAGAAAGTTTCTGGTTCAAGTCCCAGCTGGGTCAGTTGGTGTTTCAGTGTGGAGTTTGCATGTTCTCCCCGTGTTGGTGTGGGTTTCCTCCGGGTGCTCCGGTTTCCCCCACAGTCCAAACACATGCGCTATAGGGGAACTGATCAACTAAACTGGCCGTAGTGTATGAGTGTGTGTGTGAATGAGTGTTTATGGGTGTTTCCCAGTACTGGGTTGCGGCTAGAAGGGCATCTGCTGGAATAGTTGGCGGTTCATTCCGCTGTGGCGACCCCTGATGAATAAAAGGACCAGGCCGAAAAGAAAATGAATGAATGAAAATAGAACATTAGTTAGACGTTCATCTGATGTTTTGTAATCAGCACAGCCTCATAGTGGATACGTACCCCTGTATACATTTCTGGAGAGCATGAATTATGTAGCCAGAAGTATGTTTGGCTGCATTACATCTTTAAAGCAGATGCTATGGGGCGGTATGACACCACCGATGGCTTCTGTTTGTTTTCGCGCGACGGCTGACCGCTCACCTCCATGTGGACAGCTTTACTGCTGTTACCAGTTTGCCCAGTCGCTCGCCACCAACCCAGGCTCATTCTGAAAACGCACCTCTGTATTAATTTCTGTAGAGTGCAAAATACGTCCCAGGAGCTACATTTTTTGCAGTTATTGTTTTCGCGAATCCACCAGAGGGCACTGTGTATGCTCAGATCTCGAATTTTTCTCGCGAGTGCCATTCGTGTCTGCTGTTCTCAAGTAAATCCACCAGAGGCTGCTGTTATTCGCGATGACAGGGTTAGAGTACGACAAAGAACGGTTCCAGAAAGCAGATAAGACAAAAAAAAAAAAAAAAACAGAAGTCCAAAAATAAAATAAACAAGTAAATAACAGGGTGAGAATGTGGTAAGATCTGAAAACGTGATCAAAATCAGGTGAGGGCTTTTCTTTTTCTGGAGTGCTTTTGACAACACTATCGGTTAAAAGGAGGTGGGTGGGAGAATCCAGTCAGTCAGTCAGTCGACAGCGGCCTCTGGTGGATTTATGTGAGATCTGAAAAAGCGTACACAGCGCCTTCTGGGGGATTCGCCAAAGCAAAAACTGCAAAGAAACGTACCTCCTGGGACATATTGGGTGCTCTCCAAAAATGTGTATAGTTGCCTAATAATTCTGCACACCTGATATAGGGTGTTGATGTCATTAGGCCACACCCCTTCTCATTACAGAGATGCACATCACCTGATATGCTTAATTGGTAGTAGGCTTTAGAGCCTATACAGCTTGGAGTAAGACAACATGAATAAAGAGGATGATGTGCTCAAAATACTCATTTGCCTAATAATTCTGCACTGCCTGTATTTACTTGTTTTTTTTTTTTTTGTAAATTATAATAATAAAACAAATTACTGACAGTTTAAATGTTTATTTACAATTAAACAGCTTTAGATGAACATATTTAGTTATTTGAGGATTTTTTTTGGTTGGGGTGGGGGTATAAGGGATATCCTTTATTATGGTGGGCATATCCCTTATTTTCACATCGCGATGTTGACAGGTATGACAGGGGTATTTAATCAGAATGAGCCTGGGTTGTTTAGAATCATTACTACGACTATATTACAAATGTATATAAAAAATACACACAGATGAGTTATAATGTCTCAAACACACACACACACACACACACACACACACACACACATAACAAAACAAAATGAAATCATAAACTCCAAACGATTCATAAAACATGCATACGATACACTTTTACAAAGTTATAAAACAAGTGATTCTTTAGGCATCTTGTAAAACATTTTAAAAAGGAACATTAAAAAATACCAATCGCATACTGTAAGTCAACAGCGATAATTATTATAGAGAATACAGTATATTCTCAGTACATGATGACAGAATGCGTATTTACCGGCTGAACTAACACATCAACTGCTCATTAAAATGTTCTCTGAATTAAAGTTAGACGTTCATCTAATTGGCTATAATCGTTACTATTCAATTCAGAACATTAGAAAGACTATCACAGTATTAACACAAAGGAAGATATTTTGAAGAATGCTGAAAATGGGTAATTGTTTCCTATCCATAGTAGGAAAAACAAATACTATGGCAGTCAATGGTTACCGGTTTCCGGCAATTCTAATAATGATGGCAGAATTTTTGGATTATAGTGTGTATAAGTTGTCATCATTTTTGCATGATTATACAATGAAGCGTTCCCTTTACAGTACGCTCATTCTACCAATCTTCTGAAATGATGATGATGGTGGTGGTTATGGTGTCTCGTTCTGAATCGCAGGTTTTTAATTTTAATTGCGCTGCAGTTTTTACTTTGATCTCTGCACATCAAAGAAGGATTGAGTTACAGAGTATCAGATGTTTTACACAGCAGTGATTCACACTTTCCATTTATGAGGAGAATCACAACAGTACACACTGCGAGCTCAAGCACACAGACGGCCGAAATTAGACAGACCACTTCTCAGCTTCTCATTCATTCATTCATTTTCCTTCAGCTTAGTCCCTTTATTCCTTAGGACCACCAACAACCAACTATTCCAGCATATGTTTTACACAGCGGATGCCCTTCCAGCTGCTACCCAGTACTGGGAAACACCCATACACACTCATTCACACACACACACTCATACACTGTGGCCAATGTAGTTGATCAGTTCCCCTATAGCGCATGTGTTTGGACTGTAGGGGAAACCGGAGCACCCGGAGGAAACCCACACCAACACGGGGAGAACATGCAAACTCCACACAGAAACACCAACTGACCCAGCCGGGACTCGAACCAGAGACCTTCTTGCTGTGAGGCGATGGTGCTACACACATTAATACATTAATTTATAATGATTAATTATATATTTATGTAAGTTTATTGCAAAATCTACATATAAATCTTTGAGTATTTGAGAGTGTAGTGAGTCTCAATTACGCAAAACAGTGAATATCGAAGTGCAAAAAACCTTTCTGAAACATGATAAAAACATTAGTTATTAGATTAGATTTATTAATTAAGTTCGGAGACATAACTTATTTACCTCAGGAGTTTCTCTAAATGAATTGGTGAAAGTAAACATTAAGGTGCCATGAAAATCCTAATAAAGGCATGAACACATTAAGAGTGTTTATTCGCGGAAATTCCTATTAAAATTAGTTTTATTTGTATTGTGCAGCGTATATTTGTGAAGTCTTTATGCAGAGTATATATTGTGAAATGGGGATAAACAATAACTCGCTGTATGGATGCTGCAATGTTTAAACGCGTGAGGATCACGTGACCAACAGAAGAACCAGGGAAGAACGCTGCATCTCATTTCTCACAGGACGCGTTCTCTGTTCTCGCGGTCTCCCGAGTTCATTCTACTGAGGTAACTTGGCAAGACCGGTCTTCACAAGAACGCAAGTCCGTTCACTGAGTTCTTGGAATTGAGAAACAGCCAATGTCTCCCTAAAGGACAACGGCTGTGCCCTAAATGTGTTCAGCCTTCATCAAAATACAAAAATAGACTATGATTGAATTTATTTTCTAATGTTGGGGTCATTTTAGAAAAAGTCACCAAACTGCAAGATAAAAAACTATTGTTTAAGTTTTTCTGCTGTTAAAATGACCCATTATTGACCCGTATAAGTCAACAGGAGGATTACCAGAAGAAAGAAACCCGTAAAGGAACCACTTGAGGGAGAGTAAATAATGAGTGAATGTTCATTTGTGGGTGAACTGTGCCTTTAAGTCAGTTTCCTCATAGATGTGTTCAATTCAAGTTTATTTGTGTATCAGCTTTACAGAAAGTGCGTTATTACATTACAGTCAAAGTCAGAAACCTGTATAAGGTGTGCAGTATACATTAGGGCTGGGCGAAATGGGGAAAAAAAAAAATTACGGTACACATTTCATTCTGCGGTAATGATATAAAGCATCATGCATACCACATATACTCACCGGCCACTTTATTAGGTCCAACTGCTCGTTAACACAAATGTCTAATCAGCCAATCACATGGCAGCAGCTCTCTGCATTTAGGCATGTAGACATGGTCAAGACGATCTGCTGCAGGTCAAAGCGAGCATCAGAATGGGGAAGAAAGGGGATTTAAGTGACTTTGAACGTGGCATGGTTGTTGGTGCCAGACGGGCTGCTCTGAGTATTTCAGAAACTGCTGATCTACTGGGATTTTCACGCACAACCATCTCTAGGGTTTACAGAGAATGGTCCGACAAAGAGGAAATATCCAGTGAGCGGCAGTTCTGTGGGCGCAAATGCCTTGTTGATGCCAGAGGTCAGAGGAGAATGGCCAGACTAGTTCCAGCTGATAGAAAGGCAACAGTAACTCAAAGAAGCACTCGTTACAACCGAGGTCTGCAGAAGAGCATCTCTGAACACACAACACGTCCAACCTTGAGGCGGATGGGCTACAGCAGCAGAAGACCACACCGGGTGCCGCTCCTGTCAGCTAAGAACAGGAAACTGAGGCTACAATTCACACAGGCTCACCAAAACTGGACAAGAGAAGATTGGAGAAACGTTGCCTGGTCTGATGAGTCTCCATTTCTGCTGCCACATTCGGATGGTCGGGTCATGACAATGAGTTCACTGTACTCAAATGGCCTCCACAGTCACCAGAGCTCAATCCAATAGAGCACCTTTGGGATGTGGTGGAGATTGGCATCATGGATGTGCAGCCGACAAATCTGCAGCAACTGTGTGATGCTATCATGTCAATATGGAGCAAAATCTCTGAGGAATATTTCCAGTAGCTTGTTGAATCTCTGCCATGAAGGATTAAGGCAGTTCTGAAGACAAAAGCGGGTCCAACCCGGTACTAGTGAGGTGTACCTAATAAAGTGGCCGCGTAGTATATACGCAGTTAAAGGGACAGTTCTCCCAAAATTGAAAATTCTGCCATAATTTTTTGAATGGTTGGAAACCGGTAACCACTGACTTCCATAGTATTTGTTTTTCCTACTATAGAAGTCAATGGTTACCAGTTTTCAGCATTCTTCAAAATATCTTCTTCTGTGTTGAGCAGAATAAAGAAACTCATAAAGGTTTATAACCACTTGAGAGTGAGTGGATACTAATAAAGCTGGGGTGAACTGTGTGTGTGTGTGTGTGCGCACTGGTGAGGACGGCTCCAGGGTGTGTATGAGTTTGGGCATCTTTGAGCTCAGATGATTGATGAAGGTGTGTGTGTGTGTGTGTGTGTGTGTGTGTGTGTGTGTGTGTGTGTGTGTGTGTGTGTGTGTGTCTGAGCCATGAGAGAATCAAAGACTGTGGTCTCTGGAAAAGACAAACACACACACGCACACACACACCTTCAGCTGCTCTGCCCTGCGCTCATTGAAGAGCTGTAATTAACATCATGATCAAACACTCGAGAGTGTGTGTGTTTGTGTGTGCGTGTGTGTGCGCGTGTTTGTGTTTCTCAGAGAAGACGAGAGTCAGACAGAAGGGGCCTGCAGACAAACACCAGCCTTTGTGTGTGTGTCTGTATGTGTGTATCTGTGTCTGTCTCTCTGTATGTTTGAGTCAGTGAGTGAGTGTGTGTGTGTGTGTGTGTGTGTGTGTGTGTGTGTGTGTGTGTGTGTGTGTGTGTGTGTGTGTGTGTGTGTGTGTGTGTGTGTGTGTATCTGTCTGTCTGTGTTTTTGTTTCTGTGTTTGTGTGTATGTCTATGTGTGTGTTTGTCTCTGTCTGTGTGTCTATCAATGTGTGTGTCTGTCTATGTCTTTCTCTGCGTGTGTGTGTGTCTCCAGTGGAGCATAGCCTGTGCTTTCAGTCTTTAGAGCACCCTTCTGTGGATCTGCTGTAACTCACACATAATGGTTTTCTTTCAGATGAACAGCAGCGTTTCAGACTGTTGTGTGCAGTGTGTGTGTGTGTGTGTGTGTGTGTGTGTGTGTTTATCCTGCTGTTGTTGCTGTTATGGTAACGCTTTACATTAAACTCTCATTTCTTAAAGGCACAGTTCACCCAAAAATGAAAAATCACTCAACATTTACTCTCCGTCGCCCCTTTTCAGACCTTCACGAGTTTCCTTTTCCTGTTAAACACAAGAGAAGATATTTCTAAGAATGTTGGTAACTGGTAGCAATTGACATCCATAGAGAGTAAAAAAGTAAATGACTACCATTTTCAGACATTTTTCAAAACATCTTCCTTTGTGTTTAAACCTATTTGGAGTCACTTGAGGATGAGTTTTCATTTTTGGACTGTCCCGAAATTCTAGAAAATAATGTTCTAAAAACCCTAACCGCTCAAAACACTATAGTAACCGCTCAAAACACTATAGTAACCGCTCAAAACACTATAGTAACCGCTCAAAACACTATAGTAACCGCTCAAAACACTATAGTAACCGCTCAAAACACTACAGTAACCACTCAAAACACTACAGTAACCGCTCAAAACACTATAGTAACCGCTCAAAACACTATAGTAACCGCTCAAAACACTATAGTAACCACTCAAAACACTATAGTAACCACTCAAAACACTATAGTAACTGCTCAAAACACTATAGTAATTGCTCAAAACACTATAGTAACCGCTCAAAACACTATAGTAACCGCTCAAAACACTATAGTAACCGCTCAAAACACTATAGTAACCGCTCAAAACACTATAGTTACCGCTCAAAACACTATAGTAACCGCTCAAAACACTATAGTAACCGCTCAAAACACTATAGTAACTGCTCAAAACACTATAGTAACTGCTCAAAACACTATAGTAACCGCTCAAAACACTATAGTAACCGCTCAAAACACTATAGTAACCGCTCAAAACACTATAGTAACCGCTCAAAACACTATAGTAACCGCTCAAAACACTATAGTAACTGCTCAAAACACTATAGTAACCGCTCAAAACACTATAGTAACCGCTCAAAACACTATAGTAACCGCTCAAAACACTATAGTAACTGCTCAAAACACTATAGTAACCGCTCAAAACACTATAGTAACCGCTCAAAACACTATAGTAACCGCTCAAAACACTATAGTAACTGCTCAAAACACTATAGTAACCGCTCAAAACACTATAGTAACCGCTCAAAACACTATAGTAACCGCTCAAAACACTATAGTAACTGCTCAAAACACTATAGTAACCGCTCAAAACACTATAGTAACCGCTCAAAACACTATAGTAACTGCTCAAAACACTATAGTAACCGCTCAAAACACTATAGTAACTGCTCAAAACACTATAGTAACTGCTCAAAACACTATAGTAACCGCTCAAAACACTATAGTAACCGCTCAAAACACTATAGTAACCGCTCAAAACACTATAGTAACCGCTCAAAACACTATAGTAACCGCTCAAAACACTATAGTAACTGCTCAAAACACTATAGTAACCGCTCAAAACACTATAGTAACCGCTCAAAACACTATAGTTACCGCTCAAAACACTATAGTAACCGCTCAAAACACTATAGTAACCGCTCAAAACACTATAGTAACCGCTCAAAACACTATAGTAACTGCTCAAAACACTATAGTAACCGCTCAAAACACTATAGTAACCGCTCAAAACACTATAGTAACCGCTCAAAACACTATAGTAACCGCTCAAAACACTATAGTAACCGCTCAAAACACTATAGTAACCGCTCAAAACACTATAGTAACCGCTCAAAACACTATAGTAACTGCTCAAAACACTATAGTAACCGCTCAAAACACTATAGTAACCGCTCAAAACACTATAGTAACCGCTCAAAACACTATAGTAACCGCTCAAAACACTATAGTAACCGCTCAAAACACTATAGTAACCGCTCAAAATACTATAGTAACCGCTCAAAACACTATAGTAACCGCTCAAAACACTATAGTAACCGCTCAAAACACTATAGTAACCGCTCAAAATACTATAGTAACCGCTCAAAACACTATAGTAACCGCTCAAAACACTATAGTAACCGCTCAAAACACTATAGTAACCGCTCAAAACACTATAGTAACCGCTCAAAATACTATAGTAACCGCTCAAAACACCCTAGTAAGTGCTCAGAAATACCCTAGTAAGTGCTCAGAAATACTATAGTAACCGCTCAGAAATAGCCTAGTAAGTGCTCAGTAATACCCTAGTAAGTGCTCAGTAATACCCTAGTAAGTGCTCAGTAATACACTAGTAAGTGCTCAGTAATACCCTAGTAAGTGATCAGTAATAGCCTAGTAAGTGCTCAGAAATACCCTAGTAAGTGCTCAGTAATACCCTAGTAAGTGTTCAGTAATACCCTAGTAAGTGTTCAGTAATACCCTAGTAAGTGTTCAGTAATAGCCTAGTAAGTGCTCAGAAATACCCTAGTAAGTGCTCAGTAATACCCTAGTAAGTGTTCAGTAATACCCTAGTAAGTGTTCAGTAATACCCTAGTAAGTGTTCAGTAATACCCTAGTAAGTGCTCAGAAATACCCTAGTAAATGTTCAGTAATACCCTAGTAAGTGCTCAGTAATACCCTAGTAAGTGCTCAGTAATACCCTAGTAAGTGCTCAGTAATACCCTAGTAAGTGTTCAGTAATAGCCTAGTAAGTGCTCATTAATATCCTAGTAGGTGCTCAGTAATACCCTAGTAAGTGCTCATTAATACCCTAGTAAGTGCTCATTAATACCCTAGTAAGTGTTCAGTAATACCCTAGTAAGTGCTCAGTAATACCCTAGTAAGTGTTCAGTAATACCATAGTAAGTGCTCAGTAATACCCTAGTAAGTGTTCAGTAATACCCTAGTAAGTGCTCAGTAATACCCTAGTAAGTGTTCAGTAATAGCCTAGTAAGTGCTCAGAAATACCCTAGTAAGTGTTCAGTAATACCCTAGTAAGTGCTCAGTAATAGCCTAGTAAGTGCTCATTAATATCCTAGTAGGTGCTCAGTAATACCCTAGTAAGTGCTCAGTAATACCCTAGTAAGTGTTCAGTAATACCCTAGTAAGTGCTCAGTAATACCCTAGTAGGTGCTCAGTAATACCCTAGTAAGTGATCAGTAATAGCCTAGTAAGTGCTCAGAAATACTATAGTAACCGCTCAGAAATAGCCTAGTAAGTGCTCAGTAATACCCTAGTAAGTGCTCAGTAATACCCTAGTAAGTGCTCAGTAATACACTAGTAAGTGCTCAGTAATACCCTAGTAAGTGATCAGTAATAGCCTAGTAAGTGCTCAGAAATACCCTAGTAAGTGCTCAGTAATACCCTAGTAAGTGTTCAGTAATACCCTAGTAAGTGTTCAGTAATACCCTAGTAAGTGTTCAGTAATACCCTAGTAAGTGCTCAGAAATACCCTAGTAAATGTTCAGTAATACCCTAGTAAGTGCTCAGTAATACCCTAGTAAGTGTTCAGTAATACCCTAGTAAGTGCTCAGTAATACCCTAGTAAATGTTCAGTAATACCCTAGTAAGTGCTCAGTAATACCCTAGTAAGTGTTCAGTAATACCCTAGTAAGTGCTCATTAATACCCTAGTAAGTGCTCAGTAATACCCTAGTAAGTGTTCAGTAATAGCCTAGTAAGTGCTCATTAATATCCTAGTAGGTGCTCAGTAATACCCTAGTAAGTGCTCAGTAATACCCTAGTAAGTGTTCAGTAATACCCTAGTAAGTGCTCAGTAATACCCTAGTAAGTGTTCAGTAATACCCTAGTAAGTGCTCATTAATACCCTAGTAAGTGCTCATTAATACCCTAGTAAGTGTTCAGTAATACCCTAGTAAGTGCTCAGTAATACCCTAGTAAGTGTTCAGTAATACCCTAGTAAGTGCTCAGTAATACCCTAGTAAGTGTTCAGTAATACCCTAGTAAGTGCTCAGTAATACCCTAGTAAGTGTTCAGTAATAGCCTAGTAAGTGCTCAGAAATACCCTAGTAAGTGTTCAGTAATACCCTAGTAAGTGCTCAGTAATAGCCTAGTAAGTGCTCATTAATATCCTAGTAGGTGCTCAGTAATACCCTAGTAAGTGCTCAGTAATACCCTAGTAAGTGTTCAGTAATACCCTAGTAAGTGCTCAGTAATACCCTAGTAGGTGCTCAGTAATACCCTAGTAAGTGCTCAGTAATAGCCTAGTAAGTGCTCATTAATATCCTAGTAGGTGCTCAGTAATACCCTAGTAAGTGTTCAGTAATACCCTAGTAAGTGTTCAGTAATAGCCTAGTAAGTGCTCATTAATATCCTAGTAGGTGCTCAGTAATACCCTAGTAAGTGCTCATTAATACCCTAGTAAGTGCTCATTAATACCCTAGTAAGTGTTTAGTAATAACCCTAGTAAGTGCTCAGTAATACCCTAGTAAGTGTTCAGTAATACCCTAGTAAGTGCTCAGTAATACCCTAGTAAGTGTTCAGTAATAGCCTAGTAAGTGCTCAGAAATACCCTAGTAAGTGTTCAGTAATACCCTAGTAAGTGCTCAGTAATACCCTAGTAAGTGCTCAGTAATACCCTAGTAAGTGTTCAGTAATAGCCTAGTAAGTGTTCAGTAATAGCCTAGTAAGTGCTCAGAAATACCCTAGTAAGTGTTCAGTAATACCCTAGTAAGTGTTCAGTAATACCCTAGTAAGTGCTCAGTAATACCCTAGTAAGTGTTCAGTAATACCCTAGTAAGTGCTCAGTAATACCCTAGTAAGTGTTCAGTAATACCCTAGTAAGTGTTCAGTAATACCCTAGTAAGTGCTCAGAAATAGCCTAGTAAGTGTTCAGTAATAGCCTAGTAAGTGTTCAGTAATACCCTAGTAAGTGCTCAGTAATACCCTAGTAAGTGCTCAGTAATACACTAGTAAGTGCTCAGTAATACCCTAGTAAGTGATCAGTAATAGCCTAGTAAGTGCTCAGAAATACCCTAGTAAGTGTTCAGTAATAGCCTAGTAAGTGTTCAGTAATAGCCTAGTAAGTGTTCAGTAATACCCTAGTAAGTGCTCAGAAATACCCTAGTAAATGTTCAGTAATAGCCTAGTAAGTGTTCAGTAATACCCTAGTAAGTGTTCAGTAATACCCTAGTAAGTGCTCAGTAATACCCTAGTAAATGTTCAGTAATAGCCTAGTAAGTGTTCAGTAATACCCTAGTAAGTGTTCAGTAATACCCTAGTAAGTGCTCAGAAATACTCTAGTAAGTGTTCAGTAATAGCCTAGTAAGTGTTCAGTAATACCCTAGTAAGTGTTCAGTAATACTCTAGTAAGTGCTCAGTAATACCCTAGTAAATGTTCAGTAATACCCTAGTAAGTGCTCAGTAATACCCTAGTAAGTGTTCAGTAATACCCTAGTAAGTGCTCAGTAATACCCTAGTAAATGTTCAGTAATACCCTAGTAAGTGCTCAGTAATACCCTAGTAAGTGCTCATTAATACCCTAGTAAGTGCTCAGTAATACCCTAGTAAGTGTTCAGTAATAGCCTAGTAAGTGCTCATTAATATCCTAGTAGGTGCTCAGTAATACCCTAGTAAATGTTCAGTAATACCCTAGTAAGTGTTCAGTAATACCCTAGTAAGTGCTCAGTAATACCCTAGTAAGTGCTCATTAATACCCTAGTAAGTGCTCAGTAATACCCTAGTAAGTGTTCAGTAATAGCCTAGTAAGTGCTCATTAATATCCTAGTAGGTGCTCAGTAATACCCTAGTAAATGTTCAGTAATACCCTAGTAAGTGTTCAGTAATAGCCTAGTAAGTGCTCAGAAATACCCTAGTAAGTGTTCAGTAATAGCCTAGTAAGTGCTCAGAAATACCCTAGTAAGTGTTCAGTAATAGCCTAGTAAGTGCTCAGTAATACCCTAGTAAGTGTTCAGTAATAGCCTAGTAAGTGCTCATTAATATCCTAGTAGGTGCTCAGTAATACCCTAGTAAGTGCTCATTAATACCCTAGTAAGTGCTCATTAATACCCTAGTAAGTGCTCAGTAATACCCTAGTAAGTGCTCATTAATATCCTAGTAGGTGCTCAGTAATACCCTAGTAAGTGCTCATTAATACCCTAGTAAGTGCTCATTAATACCCTAGTAAGTGCTCATTAATACCCTAGTAAGTGCTCATTAATACCCTAGTAAGTGCTCAGTAATACCCTAGTAAGTGTTCAGTAATAGCCTAGTAAGTGCTCATTAATATCCTAGTAGGTGCTCAGTAATACCCTAGTAAGTGCTCATTAATACCCTAGTAAGTGCTCATTAATACCCTAGTAAGTGTTCAGTAATAGCCTAGTAAGTGCTCATTAATATCCTAGTAGGTGCTCAGTAATACCCTAGTAAGTGCTCATTAATACCCTAGTAAGTGCTCATTAATACCCTAGTAAGTGCTCATTAATACCCTAGTAAGTGCTCATTAATACCCTAGTAAGTGCTCAGTAATACCCTAGTAAGTGTTCAGTAATAGCCTAGTAAGTGCTCATTAATATCCTAGTAGGTGCTCAGTAATACCCTAGTAAGTGCTCATTAATACCCTAGTAAGTGCTCATTAATCCCCTAGTAAGTGCTCATTAATCCCCTAGTAAGTGCTCATTAATACCCTAGTAAGTGCTCATTAATACCCTAGTAAGTGCTCATTAATACCCTAGTAAGTGCTCATTAATACCCTAGTAAGTGCTCATTAATCCCCTAGTAAGTGCTCATTAATACCCTAGTAAGTGCTCATTAATACCCTAGTAAGTGCTCATTAATACCCTAGTAAGTGCTCATTAATCCCCTAGTAAGTGCTCATTAATACCCTAGTAAGTGCTCATTAATACCCTAGTAAGTGCTCATTAATCCCCTAGTAAGTGCTCATTAATCCCCTAGTAAGTGCTCATTAATCCCCTAGTAAGTGCTCATTTATCCCCTAGTAAGTGCTCATTAATAACCTAGTAAGTGCTCATTAATCCCCTAGTAAGTGCTCATTAATCCCCTAGTAAGTGCTCATTAATACCCTAGTAAGTGCTCATTAATACCCTAGTAAGTGCTCATTAATCCCCTAGTAAGTGCTCATTAATACCCTAGTAGTAAATGTTTGAGTGGTTCTAGGGTGTTTCTGAGTAGTTACTAAAGTGTTTCTGATTGATACTAGGGTGTTTATGATCGTTTACTAGAGTGTTTCTGAGTAGTTACTAAAGTGTTTCTGATTGTTACTAGGGTATTTCGGAGTAGTTACTAGGGTGTTTCTGATCGTTACTAGGGTGTTTCTGAGTAGTTACTAGGGTATTTCTGATCGGTTACTATGGTGTTTATGATTGGTTACTAGGGTATTTCTAATCATTACCAGGGTGTTTCTGAGCAGTTACTATTGCATTTCTGAACTGTTACTAGAGTGTTTATGATCGGATACTAGGGTGTTTCTGATCGGATACTAGGGTGTTTATGATCGGATACTAGGGTGTTTCTGATCGGATACTAGGGTGTTTATGATCGGATACTAGGGTGCTTCTGAGCAATTCATGCAACACTCTTTGGGAGCGCAGACAGATGCTCAAGACAGTTCTGGAGGGAATAATAATAGAATAATACTGAAGCACTGTGATGACGGACTGACGGAGGGCTGAGGCCTTTTACAATCAGCACAACAACATTTCACGTCTGCAACATTGTGCTGGTTTGTCTATTAATGTGTTGTTTATCCTGCTCAGCTATCTGCATACATTTTTAAGCACATTTTTAAAAATGTTTGCACATCTTGGCAATTTCATAAAGCAATTTTTAAAGCGATATTCCAAAATACACATAAAATAGGTGGACGGAAACACGGCTACAGTGTTAAATGCTCTCTGAGGATCCAGTGTGCTGTTAGTGTGGATCCGCTGATGCTCTGGTCTACAGTAGTTGTTTTTGTGCTGTTGTTTAGATTGATCACCTATAGCAGAACTCAGTGTCTGATGTCTGAAACACGGGACGCCTGCAGTGTTTCCCAGCTTTCATGTGTGTGTGTGTTTAGGAGGAAACCTGAGGAGCGTCACATCCTCCGTCTGCGTGTCCCATCACATTCCCTCTGCTGTATCCTCCGGCATCTACATCTATACGTCTCCATATAGCTGCCGACTTTGAAATCAACTTTTCACCCTGGACATGATGACTGTAGGGCAGAGATCTGATGGATTCAGCAGACACTGAACAGTCCTTAATCTCCTGCTCCAGCGCCAGCCGTCTCTGAGGGCTGAAAAACACAGAAAAACACTTCCATGAGGATGTGGAGAGATCTGGCGCCCCAGAGATGAGCGGTTACTAGGGTGTTCTGGGTGGTTACTAGGGTGTCCTGAGCAATTTCTAGGGTGTTCTTAGTGGTTACTATGGTGTTCTGAGTGTAACTAGGGTGTCCAGAGTGGTTACTAGGGTGTTCTGGGTGGTTACTAGGGTGTCCTGAGCAGTTTCTAGGGTGTTCTTAGTGGTTACTATGTTGTTCTGAGGGTAACTAGGGTGTCCAGAGTGGTTGATCGGGTGTTCTGAGCGGTTAATAGAGTTTTCTAGGTGGTTACTGGGGTGTTTTGAGGGTTACTAGAGTTTTCTGAGCAGTTACTGGGGTTTCCAGAGTGGTTACTAGGGTGTGTTGAGGGTTTCTTTGGTGTTCTAAATGGTTACTAGGGTGTTCTGAGCGGTTACGAGTGTGTTCGGAGTAGTTACTAGGATATTTTTGAGCGGTTACTAGGGTGTTCTGAGCGGTTACTAGGGTCTTTTGAGGGTTTCTTTGGTGTTCTAAATGGTTACAAGGGTGTTCTGAGCAGTTACTAGGGTGTTCTGATCAGTTACTAGGGTGTTTTGAGCGGTTACTAGTGTGTTCGGAGTAGGTACTAGGATATTTTTGAGCGGTTACTAGGGTGTAGTTAGCAGTTACTAGGGTGTTCTGAGCGGTTACTATGGTGTTTTGAGGGTTTCTTTGTTGTTCTAAATGGTTACAAGTGTGTTCTGAGCAGTTACTAGGGTGTCCTGAACGGTTACTAGTGTGTTCGGGTAGTTACTAGGATATTTTTGAGCGGTTACTAGGGTGTAATTAGTCGTTACTAGGGTGTTTTGAGCAGTTACTAGGGTGTTCTGAGCAGTTACTAGGGTGTTCTGAGGATAACTAGGGTGTTCTGAGTAGTTGCTATGTATTCTGAGTGGTTACTATGGTGTTTTAAGGGTTTCTGTGGTGTTTTAAATTGTTACTAAGGTGTTCTGAGGGTTACTAAGATTTTCTAAACAGTTACTAGAGGGTGTTCTGAGTGGTTACTAGGGTGTTCCTAGCAGTTACTAGGGTGTTCTGAGTGGTTACTAGGGTGTTCTGAGTGGTTACTAAGGTGTTCTGAGCAGTTACTAAGATACTTTTGAGTGGTTACTAGGGTGTACTTAGTAGTTACTAGGGTGTTCTGAGAAGTTACGAGGGTGTTCTGAGTGGTTACTAGTGTGTTCTGAGCAGTTACTATGGTGTTCTGAGTGAATACTAGGGTGTTCTGGACAGTTACTAAAGTGTTCTGATTGGTTACTAGGGTGTTCTGAGTAGTTACTAGGGTGACCTGAGCTGTTACTAGAGTGTTCTAGGTTGTTACTAAGGTGTTCTGAGTGGGTATTAGGATGTCCTGAGCAGTTACTAGGGTGTTCTTATTGGTTACTGTGGTGTTCTAATAGTAACTAGGGTGTCCCGATTGGTTACTAGGGAGATCTGAGGGTTACTAGGGTCTTCTTAGTGGGTTACTATTGTGTTCTGAGAAATTACTAGAGTTTTCTGAGTGGTTACTATGGTGTTCTGAGCAGTTACTAGGGTGTACTGAATGGTTACTAGGGTAGCTGGAGTGGTTACTAGGGTGTCCTGAATGATTATTATTGTGTCCAGCGTGGTTACTAGGGTATTCTGATGGTTACTAGGATTTTCAGTGATTACTAGGGTGTTCTATGGGTTATTAGGCTGTTCTATGTGTCCTGAGTGGTTACTAGGGTGTTCTATGGGTTATTAGGGTGTCCTGAGTGGTTACTAGGGTGTTATGTGGGTTATTAGGGTCTCCTGAGTGGTTACTAGGGTGTTATGTGGGTTATTAGGGTGTCCTGAGTGGTTACTAGGGTGTTATGTGGGTTATTAGGGTGTCCTGAGTGGTTACTAGGGTGTTATGTGGGTTATTAGGGTGTCCTGAGTGGTTACTAGGGTGTTATGTGGGTTATTAGGGTGTCCTGAGTGGTTACTATGTGGGTTATATACAGTGGGTTATATGCAGTTTTATGCAGTGGATGCCCTACCAGCTGCAACCCATCTCTGGGAAACATCCATACACACTCATTCACACTCATACACTACGGCCAGTTTAGTTCATCAGTTCCCCTATAGTGCATGTGTTTGGACTGTGGGGGAAACCGGAGCACCTGGAGGAAACCCACACCAACACGGGGAGAACATGTAAACTCCACACAGAAACACCAACTGACCCAGCCGAGGCTCAAACCAGCGACCTTCTTGCTGTGAGGGGACAGCACTACCTACTGCGCCACCGCGTCACATTTCTGAGCAATTATGAGAGTATTCTGAGCGGTTTGTTCATCTAAAAATAAGGGAACACCTTAGGGCCAATATATAGTTCTGCATCTAGTGCACTTGATAGGTCTAGTGAATACAAATCTGTCATTGTTGAGTGTGAAAATGAGTACTGAAGCGCAACTCTTACACGTTTGGGTCCTACAGAAGATGTCAGACGTGTAAATGAGAGAACACACAGTTCAGGAGCACAGAGCTCATCACTCCTGCACACACACACACACACACACACACACACACACACTCTCTCTCTCTGCTGACAGGAAGAGCTCCATCCGCCTGATTGGTCTTTGATCATGTAATTCTGCTTGGATCTGGGAAGGAGCCCAAGACGAGTCCGGCTCTCATTTCCTCACTGATTAGTGCCGTTTGAGCAGCAATTTCCTAATCTGACAACACACACACACATTACAACACCAGTGTGTTCAGTGTCAGCCTGCCTGACGAGTGTATGTATTGTTTGTGTGTGTGTGTTTGAGTTTGCGTGCGATTCTGTCTCTCTCTCTCTTTCTCTGTGTGTTTGTTTGAGTGTGTGTGTGTGTGTGTGTGTGTGTGTGTGTGTGTGTGTGTGTGTATGAGTTTGAGTGTTTGCTATGTGTTTGTGAGTGTGCATAAGTGTGTTTGTGTGTGTGTGTGTGTGTGTGTGTGTGTGTGTGTGCGCATGTATGTTTATGAAGTGTCTGTGTGTGGGTTTGTATGTATGTAGAATGTGTGTCTGTCTCAGTGTGTGTGTGTGCGTGTGAACGTGTGATTCTGTCTGAGTGTGTGTGAGTGCATATGTGTTTAAGTATGTGCGTAGTGTTTGAGTGCATGTGTGATTCTCTCTCTCTCTCTCTCTCTCTCTCTCTCTGTGTGTGTGTGTGTGTGTGTGTGTGTGTGTGCATGTATGTTTATGAAGTGTCTGTGTGTGGGTTTGTATGTATGTAGAATGTGTTTTTGTCTCTGTGTGCACGTGTGTGTATAGTGTGTTTGTGTGAGTGTGTCTGTCTCAGTGTGTGTGTGTGCGTGTGAATGTGTGATTCTGTCTGAGTGTGTGTGAGTGCATATGTGTTTAAGTATGTGCGTAGTGTTTGAGTTCATGTGTGATTCTCTTTCTCTCTCTGTGTGTGTGTGTGTGTGTGTGTGTGTGTGTGTGTGTGTGTGTGTGTGTGTGTGTGTGTGTGTGTGTGTGTGTGTGTGTGTGTGTGTGTGTGTGTGTGTGTGTGTGTGTGTGTGTGTGTGTGTGTTTGTGGATAACCCTGGATATGAGTGATTCACTGAATCATTAACTCAAATAATCTGCTGATTCAACTGATTCAAATAGGAGCATAGCAACTGACTGTCTTTATGAATGAATCACTGAATCACTGACCCAAATGATTCAATTCGTTTATTCAGGAAAGACTCTGAGACACAAATAATCTGCCATGGGTTTGCTTGAACTATTTCATTGGCAAAACAGAAATGATCGAGTATAAAATGTGACTCACTTAATATAAACTTGATTGATTCACTTTCTCTGCTGGATGTTTGAAGATGGCCAGTTTTACTCTCTAACCATTTACAAAATCTGCAGTGATTTGACACCTACAGTGCTATATTATAAAGACTGACCAAATATAAAAGTCGCTGTATCAATGAGTGATTCACTGAATCATTCACTCAAATAATCTGCTGATTCAACTGATTCAAATAGGAACATAGCAACTGACTGTCTTTATGATTGAATCATTCAAATGATTCATTCAGAAACTGATTCATTCATTCATTTTCCTTCAGCTTAGTCTCTATTTCAGGCGTCGCCCATAGTGGAATGAAGCACCAACTATTCCAGCATATATTTTACGCAGCGCATGCCCTTCCAGCCGCAACCCAGTACTGGGAAACACCCATACACACTCATTCACACACACACTCATACATTGCGGCCAATTTAGTTGATCAATTCCCCTATAGCGCAGGTGTTTGGACTGTGGGGGAAACCGGAGCACCCGGAGGAAACCCACACCAACACGGGGAGAACATGCAAACTCCACACAGAAACACCAACTGACCCAGCCGGGACTTGAACCAGAGACCTTCTTGCTATGAGGCCACAGTGTGACACCACTGAGCCACCATGCCATCCTCCATGTATATTACTATTATTATTTTCTATTCTTCCCTCTCTTCTCTTTTATAACTCTGCACAGCACTGTATGGCCAACGGAGGATCAACTTTAATGTGCTCTAGAAATAAATCAAGTTGATATTGTGTCCACTCACCCAATATGAGCATGTTTGTTGCAGAAAATCTGAATTCCATTTGCTGGTATTGAGGAAAATCCCCCTCTCGCATGTGTGGTATTGCTGAACTATATCATACGCTCAGCCGTAGGGTGTATTTTCTGAGATATAGGCAGATTCTGACTCCTGTAGGCTAATAAGTGATGTGTTGATCTCTGCTGGATTGAGAGCTTGGCACATGCTGATATTATGGGATTATTCCTCTGCCGCTTCCGTTTGTAAATGAACAGCAGGACTGATGAGGCTCTGGGTTTTCCCATCAGTCTCTGTGCTGACAGAAGATCTCACTCTGTGTGTGTGTGTGTGTGTGTTCAGTGGGGTAAGGCTGCAAATAACATTGGAGGTTTGGTGGGGGGGGGGTGTTAATGAACACCTCTAATTAACATGGGATCCCCCCTCAAGGACATGACAACAAGATGTGGCGGGGGGGGGGGGGGGGGGGGGGGGGGGGGGGGGGGGGCTTTAAATGATTGCTATGGTGTTCTAAGGGTTACTAGGGTATTCTGATGGTTACTAGGGTGTTTTGAGGGTTACTATGGTGTTTTGAGGATTGCTAGGGTATTTCTGAGCAGTTACTAGGGTGATATGAGTGGTTACTATGGTATTTCTGAGTGATTACTACAGTGTTCTAAGGGTTACTAGGGTATTCTGATGGTTACTAGGGTGTTTTGAGGGTTACTGGGATGATAGAGTGGTTACTAGGGTGTCCTGGGGGTACTAGGGTGTTTTTAGGGTTACTAGGGGGATCAAAGTGGTTACTGGGGTATTTTTTAGCAATTATTAGGGTGATATGAGTGGTTACTAGGGTATTTTCGAGAAGTTACTAGGGTGTTCTGAGGGTTACTACGGTGTTTTGGGGATTGCTAGCGGCTAGCATGAACTGAATGGTTACTAGAGTATTTTAGAGCAGTTGCCAAGGTGTTTTGAGGGTTACTATGGTGTTCTGAGTGGTTACTGAGGTGTTCTGAGTGTTACTAGGGTATTTTTGAGCAGTTACTATGGTGATCTGAGAGGTTACTAGGGTGATGAGTAGTTATTAGGATGATCTGGGGGTTATTTGGGTGTTCTGAGCGTTACTAGGGTGATCTGAGTGGTTACTAGGGTATTTCTGAGCAGTTACCAGGGTGATATGAGTGGTTACTAGGGCATTTCTGAGCAGTTACCAGGGTGATTTGAGTGGTTACTAGGGTATTTTTGAGCAGTTACTAGGGTTTTCCGAGGGTTACTATGGTGTTTTGAGGATTGCTAGGGTATTTCCGAGCGTTACTAGGGTGTTCTGAGCAGTTACTATGGTGATCTGAGTGGTTACTAGTGCGTTATGAGGGATACTAGGGTGTCCTGGGGGTACTAGGGTGATTTGAGGGTTACTAGGGTGATATGAGTGATTATTAGGGTATTTCTGAAGAAGTTACTAGGGTGTTCTTAGGGTTACTAGGGTACTTTTGAGCAGTTACTAAGGTTTTCTGAAAGTTGCTAGTGTGTTCTGAGCAGTTACTAGGGTGATCTGAGTGGTTATGGTATTTTTGAGCGGTTACTAAGGTGTTCTGAAAAGTTCTTAGGGTGATCTGAGTGGTTACTGGGGTATTTCTGAGCAGTTAGTAGGGTGGTCTGAGTGGTTACTAGGGTATTTTTGAGCAGGTACTAAGGTTTTCTGAGAGTTACTAGGGCTGTCTGAGGGTTACTAGGGTGATCTGAGTGGTTACTAGGGTATTTTTGAGTGATAACTATGGTGATCAGAGTGGATGCTAGGGTGATATGAATGGTTACTAGGGTGTTTTTGAGTGGTTACTAGGGTGTTCTGAGGATTACTAGGGTGATCTGAGTGATTACTACAGTAATTTTGAGCTGTTACTTGTGTGATCTGAGTGGTTACTAGGGTGTTCTGAGGATTACTAGGGTGAACTGAGTGGTTACTGGGGTATTTTTGAGCGGTAACTATGGCGATCAGAGTGGATGCTAGGGTGATATGAATGGTTACTAGGGTGTTTTTGAGTAGTTACTAAGGTGTTCTGAGGATTACTAGGGTGATCTGAGTGATTACTACAGTAATTTTGAGCTGTTACTTGTGTGATCTGAATGGTTTGCAGATTACATTGTGGGCAGTTACTAAGGTGTTCTGAATGTTACTAGGATGTTTCGAAGGTTACTAGGGTCATACCTAGGGTATTTTCGAGCGGTAACTATGGTGATCAGAGTGGATACTGGGGTGATATGAATGGTTACTAGAGTATTTTTGAGCAGTAACTCTGGTGATCAGAGTGGATACTAGGGTGATATGAATGGTTACTAGGGTGTTTTTGAGTGGTTACTAGGGTGTTCTGAGGGTTACTAGGGTGATCTGAGTGATTACTAGAGTATTTTTGAGCGGTTACTTGCGTGATCTGAGTGGTTACTAGAGTGATACGAGTGGTTACTACAGTATTTTTCGAGCAGTTACTAAGGTCTTCTGAGGGTTACTAGGGTGATCTGAATAGTTAGTAGGATACATTTTGGGCAGTTACTAAGGTGTTTGAAAGTTACTAGGATGTTTCGAAGGGTTACTAGGGTATTTTTGAGTGGTTACTAGGGTGATCTGAGTGATTACTATTGACCGGTTACTAGGCTGTTTTTGAATAAGTAGTGTGTTTTACTTAATTTGACCCCCCTGATTATCAATGTATAATTCGCACCCTCAGTAGGGCAGCACAATACTAGAAAAATGCGCAATATTGTTATGTACTGCCAATGGAAAAAGGCCATTTTTATTAGCTAAATTACTGATTTACTTTATGACATTAAAGTAAACAGCTAAAATATACACTTTTACAACTACTTCATTCTAATTCAGACTAAAACACTTGGTGTCGAGGTGCAAACATTTAGTCTTTTAAAACACTTTGAATGAGCGAAAACCTGCGCAGATATTCTGACTCTGATTGGCTGTTGTCTCTCATCTCGACTCCGCCCATAGGTGTTTATGTTTAGATTAGGCTTCAGCTTTAAAGGAGACCTCATGTACACAAATATACAAATATGTGCAAAATTAAGCAATGGAAGGATACATTCATGTTCACATTATAGCATTCAGGGGCAGCACGCTGTCTCAGTGGTGTCCTCACAGCAAGAAGGTTGCTAGTTTGAGTCCCGGCTGGATCAGTTGGTGTTTCAGTGTGGAGTTTGCATGTTCTCCCCGTGTTGGTGTGGGTTTCCTCCGGGTGCTCCGGTTTCCCCCACAGTCCAAACACATGCGCTATAGGGGAATTGTTGAACTAAACTGGCCGTAGTGTATGAGTGTGTGTGTGTGTGATTGAGTGTGTATGGGTGTTTCCCATTACTGGGTAGCATCCGCTGCGTAAAACATATGCTGGAATAGTTGGCGGTTCATTCCACTGTGGTGACCCCTGATATATAAGAGACTAAGCTGAAGGAAAATGAATTAATGAACAGCATTCAGAGAACATTCAGAAATAACGTCTTGTTAACATCATGGCAACATTACCTAAAGGTTTCATAAAGACTTCTGAACACATGTTATGTAGGTAGCATTAACAGGACATTCTCTGGTCTTCAGAAAGGATAGTTCACCCAAAAATGGAAATTCTGTCATTACTCACTCCATTCACTCGTGTTAAACCTGTTTGAGTTTCTTTCCTCTGTTGAACTCAAGATATTTTGAAGAATGTTGAAAAGCGGTACCCATTGACTTCCATAGTATTTTTTTCTCCTACTATAGATGTCAATTTTCCCAGTGATGGGTTGCAGCTAGAAGGGCATCCGCTGCGTAAAACATGTGCTGGATAAGTTGGTGGTTCATTCTGCTGTGGTGACTCCAGATTAATAAAGGGACTACGCCGAAAAGAAAATGAATGAATAAATGAATGTCAATGGTTACTGGTTTCTAACATTTCTCAAAATATCTTCTTTTGTGTTGACAAAAAAACCCAAAAAAGCACATGGAGCCACTCGAGGGAGAGTAAATAGCGAGTAATGTTAACTTTTAGTAGTCATCAGGACAGAAATATTCAGGCGTGTTTCTGAGGTGTGCAGCAGAACATTTCTCTAATGTTCTGTCAAGTGTTTTCCTCCATGATGTCTGTGGGATGATGTGTTCTCTCAGTGTCCAGCATGTTGAATGATTTTACTGCATTGAGGAGTGTTGTTGATCGGTTGCTGTAGCGTTGTATTAGTGCTGGACGGGTGTCTCGCAGTAATGGTATCTTCCTCCTCCTCCTCCTCCTCCAGAAGACAGATCTAATGATGAGGATAATGATACTGTGTGTATTTATCTTAGATTAGGCGCTCGTTAGAAGATTAATAACCCGGGGCGGCGAGTCTGCGGTCGACTTTCAAACAGAGGCAAGTCCAGGCAGAGAGGAAACAGAGCGCGTGTGTGTGTGTGTGAGAGAGAGAGAGAGAGAGAGAGTGTGTATGTACAAGTATGTATGTGTGTGTGTGTGTGTGTGTGTGTGTGTGTGTGTGTGTGTGTGTGTGTGTGTGTGTGTGTGTGTGTGTGTTTATGAGCGCAGGTGTGGATCTGACCCGGTTGCGCCCGTCTGACATGTGATCAGTGTTGTGCAGATATTGATGAGGATGTGTTGTGTTATTGTCATAACTGTGAGATGTCAGAGATATCAGTGTGTGTGTGTGTGTGTGTGTGTGTGTGTGTGTGTGTGTGTGTGTCTGACCCGGTTGCGCCTGTCTGACATGTGATCAGTGTTGTGCAGATATTGATGAGGATGTGTTGTGTTATTGTCATAACTGTGAGATGTCAGAGATATCAGTGTGTGTGTGTGTGTGTGTGTGTGTGTGTGTGTGTGTGTTTTCTCCACATCATGAGGGAGTGAGTGTTTTGGCTCATGCGGGACGCTTCAGATGACAGCGTTGCCCCTATAACACGCACTGCGGTTCACACACATTAGCGGGTCACAACCTCACCAACATCACACACACACACACACACACACACACACACACACACACACATTAGGAACAAAACAAATGAAGCGTTCCAGCAGTGTCTATTTCACAAACACACTTTGTCTGTGCTACGCTGCTATGAACGAGACTGACTACGATCAGACTGTGATACACACACACACACACACACACACACACACACACACACACACACACACACACCAGCAGGACGTTCTGCATTTCTTCTGCTGTTTGTGTCGGTGTTTCATCATCAGGATGTTTTCCTTCTCTTCCTCCTCATAGGACGTCTCATTTAGAGCTCATAAATCAGCAGCGCAGCCAGTGTGTTTTTAATCATGCACTTTCAAACTAATCTCTCTGCATGCTCACACACACACACACACACACACACACACACAACAACAGATACTCACACATGCATACAGTACATTGCTTGCTCTGTTTAGGGCATGGCAGCATGGTGGCTCAGTTGTTAGCACTGTGTCCTCACAGCAAGAAGGTCTCTGGTTCGAGTCTCGGCTGGATCAGTTGGTGTTTCTGTGTGGAGTTTGCATGTTCTCCCCGTGTTGGCGTGAGTTTCCTCCGGGTGCTCCGGTTTCCCCCACAGTCCAAACACATGCGCTATAGGGGAATTGATCAACTAAACTGGCTGTAGTGTATGAGTGTGTGTGTGTGTGTGTGTGTGTGTGTGTGTGTGTGTGTGTGTGTGTGTGTGTGTGTGTGTGTGTGTGTGTGTGTGTGTGTGTGTGTGTGTGTGTGTGTGTGTGTGTGTGAATGAGTGTGTATGGGTGTTTCCCAGTACTGGGTTGCAGCTGGAAGGGCATCTGCTGTGTAAAATATATGCTGGAATAGTTGGCGGTTCATTCCGCTGTGGTGACCCCTGAATAATAAAGGGACTATGCTGAAGGAAAATGAATGTTTGATGCATGCACACTTTCACTCATTATGACACATGCATTCATTCACCCACTCACTCCGTTTGCTGCACAGATTACATGCAGCACATGCATGCATTCATTATTTCACTCTCACCATTTGATGAATAACTTCACTCTCATTCAGCTAAACACATTCACTCATTTACTCTCTCTGTTTGCTACATGCACTCATTCATCTGCTCACTCTGCATGATGCATGCGTTCATATAAACAGAAAGCACTAGCCAAACACACAATCTTTTTCGAGGTGTTTGTGTGCTGTAGAGGAGGAGGATACACACATAGATGATGCTGTTAATCAGTGGTGTAAAGTAACTAATGACAAAGACTCAAATGTCTGTAATTGAGTAGTTTTTCTCAGGAATTGTACTTTACTATGTAGTTTTATAAATGTGTACTTTTACTTTTCCTTGAGCACATGTTTACTGCTGTATCTGTACTTTTACTCCACTTTCCTTCATCCTGCAGTCACTACTTTATTTTTCTTGTCTATGGGGATTAGTAAAATCAGTCCTGTGATTCCTGTTTAATCAAATCGCACATACTGTAGAAGGTAAATCACATCATAATGAACTTCCTCAAGACGTGTGCACTTTATAATCGCAGCAAACTGTGTCCATGAAGATGTTCAAAATCTTTACACACATTGACCCAGAGACTGTTTTAGATGCATGTCACTGATGAGAAGATGACGGATGTTTACTGTATGATGACCGAAATGGCCTTAAACACCCAGCAGGCACAGGACATCAACATGACGTCTGATTGACGTTGAACTCTAACGTCATGGGGATGCTGCATTTTGTTTGGAAATGAAAATCAGGTTGACGTCAGAACTCAACGTCAGGCCAATGTCAACGTCCAACCTAAAATCAACCAAATATCAACGTCTAATGATGTTACAGCTTGACGTTGTGTGAACGTTACCCCTATGACGTCTATCAGACGTTGGATTTTGGTTGCCGTACCTGACGAGTAAATGTCAGTATTTGATGTCATATATGACGTTGGTTAAAGACTCAACACTGGATTTTGGTCACTTTCTAACAACCTAAAACCAACCAAATATCAACGTCATTTGACGTCATTATTGGACATCAAAATAACGTTGCCCCTTAGCTGCTGGCTAGACATTGGATTTTGGTCACCTGACATCACAACCTAAATCTAACCTAATATTAACGTCTCATGATGTTGTGTGCCTTCAGGGCAATAACTAAATGCACTACAGAATCTTACGTTTACACACACGCATGCACAAATTACATGTAAACACATCAGCTTTTCACAGCGTAATACTCTCTACTCTTGAGTACTTTTGAAAGGGCTACTTTTTACTCAGACTTTGAGTAATATTTACAGCAGATACTTTTACTCTACTCGCACTACATTTTTAGGCAAGTAATGGTGCTTTTACTGGAGTATGATTTTCCAGTGCTCTTTCCACCACTGCTGTTAATACACAACACAGATGCGCAGCGCCACATTGTGTACTGGAGTACCTCTGTGTTTCATTAAGCGCCGTCTACTGTCAGAGAGTGATTTAAGCTCATCGCCAGTGAAAATCACTTGGGGAAATAACACTTGCAGTGCGTTGGCTTCCCTCTGTTGAACACACGCAGGCTTTAATTCACTCATGCATTCAGAAATCCAGCAAATTAAGTGTTTTTTGGTCTTTTTTCAGATCCTCAGCTGGAAGACGACACCATGGGTCATAAAGGAGGACGAACGCCATCTTTCCTCCTGCATTTTCTGCTGGTCAGTCCCACAAACACTAAACTAATACAGCTACAGAAGAGGATTGAGAAATGATGACTATAACTATTCCTTTAACACACTGCAATAATGCTTTTCTTACTGAGGGTTTCTGTCTTGTTTTCAATCCAAATATCTAAAAACTCTTAAAGAAAAAAAAAAATCTACTTTTCAAGCTGTTTGGACAGACATGCGTGTAGGTATAGTGTATAGACCGTCATATTGGGCTGATATAAACACTCTCAGTCCTTTTTTTTCAATTTAACAACATAAAAACGGTGGACCAATCGGAGCGGTTTTGAGATCGACCGCAACTTGACGTAGGAGTGCGGTCCCCCCGCCCACCAATATTGATTGACAGGTGCGCATTACCATATGCTCAGTTTATTTCACGTCCGCCATTTTCAGCGTGTGAGTCAAAGGGACGTCACCAAAGAAACACCCTTGCTCTATTGTTAGATGTAAGGCTCATTGGGCTCAACATTCACCACGTTATCGCTCTCCTCTCCGCCAGTGTTTGAGAGTTTTGGTGGGTTTGCATACATGTGTACTTTTCATTGCGTCTTCCTTAAACTTCAGCCGTTTGCATTTCCCGCGGTCACAGAAGCTCCCTGTCATCTTTACTAGGTGCAGCTGGAAAGTGCGAGCGCGTTGCCTCATGTGCGCGTCCCTCCATTGGAAAAAACTAACTAACGACGCGCAGCGCCATGCATTTCGCGGTGAAAGTGAGAACCGGGAGGGAGGGGGTGGGTTTCACGGATGAAAGTGAGGACCGGGGGGTTCGCTCACTATTCTGCCGCCTAGGTCACCTTTATGGACGCGCTGGCCCTGCTCAGGACACTTCATATTTCTGCCACAGAGCGTTATCTGAATAGTTTCATCTTAAATAACATGCGAATGTGCGCGTCTGGTGTGCCGTGTCGTGGCTCTGAGCGTCGCATCCGGTGTATGACTCCCTTTAGTTATAGCCTCAAGCAGGTCGTACACCAGAAGCGCCGCTCGGCGCCACGCAGCGTCATGCATTTCTGAAATCTAAACATAAGTTTCTATCAGGGGACACACACCGGCACTGCAAGTGTGTGATACTTTCAACTGTCATGTGCGCGCTGTGTCACGGTGCATCCGGTGTGTGATGCCCTTCAGTCAAAGTTAATTCAGTGTGCTTGGTTATTAGTTATTAGAGCTACAAGCTCGGAGCTTTAATCTAGCACACAGTTGGCTGTAAAACTACACAAAGACACAAATGATTGTGTAGTCTCTGCTTGGTCTGTGTCCGAGTCGTACATGTACAGCTGAATGCTGGTCCTCTCACTCATGTTGCTTCTCTCTGTCTGTTGCCATAGGGAGCTCTTGGCTCCGCCCCCTTGTTAAGTTGGGCGGGAAGTTGAAACAAATTTTTATGTGAAGCAACACGCCCCTAAAACAGCGAACTGTGTACACGCCCCCAAAATGGCACTTTTTAACACATCATAATAAACAAATCTGAACTGTGTTTGAACTGAACCTAAACTGGCACACTCAGAAGAACCATAATATTAATATTACATCTTAAAAAAGGGGTAAAATAGGTGCCCTTTAAATCAAGAAGCATCTTCTAAACACGCAAAAATATAGTCTTGTTTTCATCATTAACTCAGCTCAGTGTATCTGTGTTTCTCCAGCTCTTCTCCACTGTAGATTGTGTGGCAGCAGTTGAACACAGAAGTTCTAGTAAACTGAAGCTGTGTCAGTCCAGTGTTCAGAGCTGAGGTTCAGTTCAGTTCATTCATTCATTCATTTTCTTTTCGGCTTAGTCCCTTTATTAATCCGCGGTCGCCCCAGCATAAATGAACCGCCAACTTATCCAGCATATGTTTTACACAGCAGATGCCCTTCCAGCTGCATCCATCTCTGGGAAGCATCCATACACACTCATTCACACTCATACACTACGGACAATTTAGCTAACCTGAACCACATGTGTTTGGACTGTGGGGGAAACCGGAGCACCCGGAGGAAACCCACACGAACACAGGGAGAACATGCAAACTCCACACAGAAACGCCAACTGACCCAGCCGAGGCTCAAACCAGCGACCTTCATGCTGTGAGGCGACAGCTCTACCTACTGCGCCACTGCGTCACCTCAGTTCAGTGTGGTTTAATTTTCACTGGTGAGAGTCCAAACATTTAAGAGCAAATCCATCCATGTACAGCTCCACAAGACCCAAACCAAGCAGGACAGTGGCGACAGTGGAGGAACAAACTTCACTGATTGACAATAATAATAGCAAAAAATGTCCGCAGATTCTGTCTGGCCCTGCTTATGACCTGCCTATTATGAAGATATGAACTGTTTATTAGCACTTATACCCCTGGTTTCACAAACAAGGTTTAAGCCTAGTCTTGGATTAAATTGCATGTTTGAGCTGTCTCAACTGAAAATAACTTGCAGTGAGATGTCTTAAAATATGGCAGTGTCATTTTTTGTTTACAGGTGCACACCAGTAATGTATTTTTCTAAGGCCATTTTTATAAATGTGGCTTAAATAGCCTAATTTAACTAAGGTTTAGTCCTGGCTTAAGCTAAGCCCTGTTTGTGAAACTGGACCATAACGTATGATCTTATTCTGAATCTCTAATCCTACCCAAACCTAAACCCAACTTCTACCTTACTAACTATCAATAAACAGCTAATTATTAGGTTATTGAGCTGAAAGTCTTAGTAAATGGTTTGTTTATAGTGTGAATCGTACATTAAAATAAAGTGTGAGCATAATTCTGACTTCCCCTGTACATGTTCAGTGAAGTGTGTGTGTGTGTGTGTGTGTGTAGGAAGCGTTTGTTGTCCTCAAAGATCTGAGATGGTTGAACAAACAATGGTGATGTGCTGTTTTTCTCCACCTCGCCCACCCCGAGCCCAGATCACAGCGCTTTACAGGAGATTAAGCAGGAGACGTGTAGAAGCGACTACAAAGCCGTCTTTGAGCTGCAGTTAATCTGCGTCTGAAAGCGTCTCGTCTTCATGTTCACAGCCCTGAATCTGTCTGGCTCCGGGCCCAGATCTGCATTTCTCAGAGAGAGCAGCGTTTAATGACAGGCTTTTACTGCACTTCCAGAGCGCCGTGACATGATGAAACCACAGCTTACCTGCGGGAGACGCTGCGCTCAGGAGATCTCTATGATCCACACCACTATTATTATTATTATTGCTATTGTTATTATTATGATCATTTAGCTCTGAGTGTCAATTGAGGCTTTGTTGAAGAGAAACTGCAGCCAGTCTAAAACACACGGCAGAGCTTGATAGTTCACTGTGCGCACACACACAAACACACACAAACACAAACAAATGCATGTAAAAACGCATGCACAAACACATGCACGCACACACACACACATTCACATGCAGGCACGCACAAACACACACACAAACAAACGCATACAAAAACGCATGTAAAACCGCATGCACAAACACGTGCACGCACACACACACACACACACACACACACACACCCATTACAAAAATTACTGCAGTTTTTTTTAAGAATACTGCAGTTTTATAAAGGAATACTGCCGTTTATCAGAGGTGTAAAGAGTACCTGAAAACCATACTTGAGTAAAAGTACAGATACCTTACTGTAAAAATGACTCCATTACAAGTTACAAGTCAGGGCAACGCAGTAGGTAGTGCTGTTGCCTCACAGCAAGATTGTCGCTGGGTCGCAGGTTCGAACCTCGGCTGGGCTGGGTCAGTTGGCGTTTCTGTATGGAGTTTGCATGTTCTCCCTGCGTTCGCGTGGGTTTCCTCCGGGTGCTCCGGTTTCCCCCACAGTCCAAAGACATGCAGTACAGGTGAATTGGGTAAGCTAAATTGTCCGTAGTGTATGAGTGTGTGGATGTTCCCAGAGATGGGTTGCAGCTGGAAGGGCATCCGCTGCGTAAAATCGTGCTGGATAAGTTGGTGGTTCATTCCGCTGTGGCGACCCCGGATTAATAAAGGGACTAAGCCGACAAGAAAATGAATGAATGAATGAAGTTACAAGTCACCAATTCCAATAAGACTTGAGTAAAAGTATTAAAGTATCCGATTTTAAAAGAACTTGAGTATTTTACTCATACTGAATTGAGGCTCAAAGAACACCAAGAAAGGTTTCATTTTCCTAATATATAAATTAACTTTAACATAATTAAATTAAATAATGTTTCAAAATGGCAGAACAAAATATATATAAAAAAATAGAACAAAAAGTCTCAGTCAAACTCAAATGTTCAAAAAAGACAAACAATTTATCAAAAAAAAAGTAGTAAAAAAAATTCAGAGCTGACTTTGTGATTCACCTCTCAGTATCAGAGAAGGGAAATATTTTTATTTTGAGTAGTTTTTCAATTGATTAAGATGTTTTCTCTGTATTAAAATTAAACAAAGAGAAGCAGTGTTATTTTTCAACTTAGTAAACTACATATAAATTCAAGCTTCTGCTTCATCACTGGCTGCAGCCATGTTGCTAATTAAACACCTGGTATTAAGCAAGCTGCTAATTCACGTTCACATGATTTAGCTCATAAATAGCTTACAGTACCTTCAGCACCCTGCAGATGGCGATATCGCCTCATCCGCCCAACAAATTAGCTGTGGTAGATAAAGATGCCGACTTGTCGTGCACAATCACAATGTAATGAGTAACGGTAAGCATCCGTTCAAATGTAGTGGAGTAAAAAGTACATATATTCAATCAAAAATGTAGTGAAGTAAAGAGTAAAAGTTGCTTATATTTTTGATACTCAGTACAAGTACAAAGTAGCCAAAAAAATACTCAAGTAAAGTAACGAAGTCCATTTACTCAAGTACTTTACACCACTGCGTTTTAGTCAACTACTGAAAAGTTTTGGACATGAAAAAACTGTGTTATTTAAGTATATTGCAGTATTTAACAGTTTTTTTGTGTCCAAAAACTGAATTTTTCAGAAGTTAACTAAAACGGCAGTATTGTTTTTAAACTGCAGTAATGTTTTGTAAGGGCCCTCTCAGTTTATTTAATGTTACTTCAGTTGTACTGCAGATTGTACTGCTGTTGAACTGTATTGTAGTGTATCTGAACTCTGTTTATACTTCATTGTATTGCAATTTTGCAAGTGTGCTTAATTTTACTGCAGTTACACTTCTATATTCTGCTGTTGTACTGCAGTTTTACTTCAGCTTTACTTCAGTTTACTGCAGTTATTTTTTGTAAAGGACACACACGCTCACAAAAAAATGCACGCACAAATGCACACACACACGCACAACACACATGCTTGCATGCACAAACACAGGCACGCACGCACACACATACACACGCATGCAAAAACTCACACACATGCTCGTACACGCACACACACACCTACTCAGTCACTCACTAACTCACACACATGCACGGTCATACACGTATGTACGTGCACACATATACACACACACAAAAGCTCACGCACAAACACATGCACACATAAAAGCATGCAAAACACACACAGGCACGAACGCATGCGCACACACACACACACACACACACTCCTGATGAGCTTTTCTCACTGTAGATTTTAATGCATTAATGAACATTTACTATTGAGACTTTACTTTAAAGTGTTCACTATTGGACTTTACAGAACTGCTGTATCCTAAATAGTTTAATATCAGTGCTGAGCAAACATTAATCCATTAATAAACGAAAATGAACACTTTTTTGAGATAATATGTGTGTGTCCTGTGTAAATGTTTATATATAAATAAACACGTGCGCATGCATATATTTGAAAAAGTTTATTTATATTTAGATATAAATATCTGTATATGATACTATATATATATATATATATATTTAAATATCTATGTGACAAAATTGTTTTGTATAGTTTTGATTCTATCACATATAACACACACACACAAACACACACACACACACACACACACACACACACACACACACACACACACACACACACACACACACACACACACACACACAAATGATGCCATAATTCATATCCAATCAATCAGGAATAATTTTTGCCCAGCACTAATAAAAGCATTAATTTACTCTGAACGAGACACTTCTATACAGCTTAAAGTGACATTTAAAGGCTTCACTAGGTTAATTAGGTTAACTAGGCAGGTTAGGGGAATTAGGCAAGTTATTGTATAATGATGGTTTGTTCTGTAGATTATTGAAAACTAAAATATAGCTTAAAGGGGCTAATAATATTGACCTTAAAATGGTGTTTAAAAAATTAAAAACTGCTTTTATTCTAGCCGAAATAAAACAAATAAGACTTTCTCCAGAAGAAAAAATATTATCAGACATACTGTGAACATTTCCTTGCTCTGTTAAACATCACTTGGGAAATATTTAAAAAAGAAAAAAAATCAAAGGGGGGGGCGAATAATTCTGACTTTAACTGTATATATATATATATATATATATATATATATATATATATATATATATATATATATATATATATATATATATATATATATATATATATATATACACAATAGAGCAACACACTGATTATGGTTGTTATTATTATTATAATTATGGTTAATACACCTGTTAAAGTCATATATTTTTGCAGTTTTGTGATAAAAGTGCATATTAAACACAACAATAAAAACAGCAGCATGAGAAACACTTCTGCCTCCTCCACTTTAACTTATACACACACATAAATTACACGCTTACACACTCCCACCCGGATGAGGTTGTTGTTGTGTGTGTGTGTGTGCGCATTCAGTTTCATAGACACACACACAGGCATCTGAACACTGAGAAACGCTCGACCGCTGATATTCATTTCCCGGATCATAAAAACAGACAGCAGCAGCAGACACACACACACACACACACACACACACACACACACACACACACACACACACACTAATTTATGGTTATGGAAAATATTGATGACATCATCCTGCACTCACACACCCGCCGTGCGTTTAATGCAGTAATGACTGTTAAGTCATTTTATAAAGCGTCTGACACACTGAACACTGCAGTGAGAAACACACGAGAGAATTTATTGATCCCCAAGGAAATTCAGTCGTCCAACAGCATCCCATAATTAAAATACATAAAGACATAAACACACACACACACACACACACACTCTGAATAGGAAGAACAACAATAAATACAATACAATAAAATAGTCAAATAGTCAAATTAAAACAAAAATACAAAATAAATTCATTCGTTCATTTTCCTTCGGCTTAGTCCCTTTATTAATCAGGGGTAGCCACAGTGGAATGAACCGCCAACTATTCCAGTTAGGGCTGGGCGGTTTTTTCGATTTTTTCGATTAATTCGAATTTACGTTTTAGGACGATTTTATTTTTTACAAAACCGAAGAATCGCGATTTTTTTTATAAAATATTAAAGCCACTTTCCCACTATCGTGCCAAACCGTTCTAAACTGTTAGACAACCGTGCTGAATTGTGCTGATTCTGTGTGTTGACGTCGCGGCTCTGTTGATGAGCTACCAGCTGATTTAGCGGAAGCGCGCCAGGGCGGACTTGCCATTGGGAACACCGGGACATTTTCCCGCTAGAGCAACAACGGCTCCGCAGCCAGCCTCGCTAATGTTTCCACGCGCGTCGTGCTGTTGTTCGCGTCCCCGCAGCCGTCTGTCTCTCCCGCGCGAGCTGCGAGACGGGCTCGACAGGTGGAGACACTTTTAGTCACTTATGCCCGCGCACCCATCGCTCCACACACACACACACAAGGAAATAATTGCACCTAGTTCAAAGCCCAGATGGCTGGTTTTGTATATTATACCCGCGCACCACCTGAAGGACGGTACTGTATGAATTAAATCATAACCCATTTATGCACCAATAAACAAGTAAAATGAATGAATGAATAAAATAAATATGGATTCTTAAATGTCGGCAGTTTTTACTCCAAAAAATATCAATACGTATCGACAAATATTTTATAAAAATAGAGCAATTTTCAACATTTCAGCTATAGGCCATTATACGATTCAGTTAAATATAAGATAGACATTTAAATATAGATAGATATGTAATATAGATAGATGTATTAAATATAGACATAGACATTTAAATATAGATAGATATGTAACAGGTTTTTTTTTTTCACGTGATCTTTAATATACACTGGGTGGTGTAGCAACGCACAAATATTTTTTAAAATGTCAAGCAGATATTTGTCTACAGCTCGTTAGTTATTATGAAGACAAAAAATAATTAAAATAGCAAAAATAAAACTATAAAATTACAAAGATAAAGAGCAGCATTCTGCTAAATATAGTCCTTTATATCCTGATATGCTGTGTCGTTTCATTCGTTTTTTATATATTTAACTTGATGCATTCGTTATTTAATGTTTAAATACTGAAATCGTTTAAATGGTTATATTTTACCATCAAAATGTAGTATATTTTATATCATTACCAACTTTTGATATAAACCCGCTGTTATTTTATTGGTTGTTATGAAATAATTTAAGTGCTATATTTTTTATTAGTGAAAGTGCCCGCTCACTTTGACAAGGCCTGTCCAAATATATATTTCTGCCATGCCACTAATACAGATAAACTATTGCTGCATTATCATTGTTTATTTTTCTGTTATGTACAGAGATTTTAAATATTTATTTCCCCTCCAATCCTTTTCAATCTTCACGTTATATTTTGGTCATTTTCTCTCCAAATAAAATTTGCCCAAAGCTGCACAACATATGACCTGCTGTGACTTCTATTGTAGCTATGTTTAGCATCCCTATATGAGAGAGTGCCATAACCGCGTTTAGTCACAGTATTGCTTTTCTTTTACAAGTGAGCATGAAAAAAACTAGTTTCAGCATTTATTTAAATTTAAATGAACAAGGTAAGCTGGTAAGGTAGTTACACAGTAAAAAAATTTTTATAAAAAAATAAATAAAAAAATCGAAATCGTGAATCGGTCAAACTTTATGAAAAAATCGAGATTTTTTTTTTTTGCCATATCGCCCAGCCCTAATTCCAGTATATGTTTTACACTGTGGATCCCCTTCCAGCTGCAACCCAGTACTGGGAAACACCCATACACACTCATTCACACACACACACACACACACACACTCATACACTACAGCCAGTGTAGTTCATCAGTTCCCCTATAGCGCATGTGTTTGGACTGTGGGGGAAATCGAAGCACTCGGAGGAAACCCACGCCAACACGGGGAGAACATGCAAACTCCACACAGAAACACCAACTGACCCAGCAGAGACTCGAACCAGTGACCTTCTTGCTGTGAGGTGATCGTGCTACCCACTGCGCCACCGTGACGCCCATAAATAATAATAAAATAAACTCATGTATATTCCTCCAGCACTTTTACACTGTAGATTGTGTCGGAGCAGCTAAACACAGATGAAGTTCTAGTAAACTGAATCTGCTTCAGTCTAATAACACTTATGATCATGATACTGATGATTAGTTAATGAGTTCAAACTTGAAATGATATATTCTGTGTGTGTGTGTGTGTGTGTGTGTGTGTGTGTGTGTGTGTGTGTGTGTGTGTGTGTGTGTGTGTGTGTGTGTGTGTGTGTGTGTAGGTGTCCAGCATGTCTACAGTGAGCGCTGAATACTCGAGCTGTGGAGAAAATGAGTTTTACAATCACACAACCAGCAGCTGCCAACCCTGCCCACAGTGCCAAGCTGGACAAGAGCCGTACATGGTGAGAAACACACACACATGCACGTGCAGAAACACACACAAACACACGCAGAGTAACTTTATGAAGACTTCCCACAGATGTAATGGTTTTTATAATGTACAGACTGTACACACACACACACATTCAGGGATACACTTATGCATAAACACACACACACTTATGCACACACTGTACTACACTCCCTGACAAAAGTGTTGTGGCCTATCCAGGTTTTAGGAACACAGATAATAACTGGTCTTCTAGTTGATGATTGTGTATCAGAAGTGTCTCTATGAAAGGCAAAGGCCTCTAGATTTAGCTGATTTGAGCACAATAAAATCTGATCATGTCTTGATGTTGAATGATTTCATTAGGACAGTGCGGTCTGACTCTGCTTAGACTAAAGTCTCATCACTGAACCTTCAATAATGTCCAGTATAGAATATAAAGTCATGCTGCAGTGGAAACAGAATGAATATTGTGTCTGACTCCATCATGAGCTTGGAGGACTGCATCATACATCTCTGAATGACTCAAATCACGCATTAATAAAGTCATCTGGAATGGAGAAGAAAGCGTTCCTGCAGGACTCCCAGAGTTCATCAAGAGTCTTCGTGTTCATCTTCAACGCCTCCTCCTTCATCTTACCCCAGACATGCTCAATAATGTTTAACTCTGGTGACTGGGCTGGCTAATCCTGGAGCAGCTTGACCTTCTCTGCTTTCAGGAGCTTTGATGTGGAGGCTGAAGTCTGAGAAGGAGCGCTATCCTGCTGGAGAATTGTCCCTCTCCTGTGGTTTGTAATGTAATGGGCAGCACAAATGTCTTGATACCTCAGGCTGTTGATGTTGATCATCCACTCTGCAGATCTCTCACACGCCCCAATACTGAATGAACCCCAAACCATGATTTCTCCTTCACCAAACTTGACTGATTTCTGTGAGAATCTTGGCTCCATGCTGGTTCCAGTAGGTCTGCAGTATTGGTGATGATTGATGCAGATCAACAGATGATTCAGCAGAGAAATCCACCTTCTGCCACTTTTCAATGATCAACTAGAAGTCCAGTTATTATTATGTGCTGCTCTTACAACTGAGATCCAGCACAAGACTTCTGTCTGATAGTGTACACTGATGGACACACAAACACACACACATACACTCATAGACACACAAATACATGCACTTATGCAATATTATTACACATAAACTGACACACACACACATATATATACAAATATGCATACACAAACACAAACAAACACACATGGACTTGCATACATATACACACTTATCCACAACACACATATACTCATGCACATAAACACTAACACAAGCACATACCGTCCTTCACACACACACTCGTGCACACAAAAATATCTCTTTTAGTACGAATAAAACCTGACAGAGTTACAATCCACCAAACGTCATCATCAGACATCAGCATTAATATAAACAACACTCAAAGCACTTAAGATCGAACATAAAAGAGCTGTGAGGTGAATTCCAGCACACATATGCACAGAACATTGTATAATTATCTTCTAGACGAGTGCGTTTGTGCATAATGACAGCTGTGGGATTGTTTGGAGTGTGTGTGTGTGGATCAGGAGTGTGTGTCGGTGTAAAAACACCTTCAGTCTGTAATTCACAACACTGTGATCTTCAACACACACGTCTGATGAAAACATGAAACGAGTTCTTGAAGCTCTGCTGTAAATCATCAAGAAGGAGCCAGAACACTTCAAAGCTGTGTGTGTGTGTGTGTGTGTGTGTGTGTGTGTGATCAGAGGATGGAGGAGTAATGAAGGGGGCGATAGAGAGTCCAGGGCGCTGACTTATTAAATCAGTGTAGAAACCTTCCTAACAGTCAACATAAACCAGAATAAATGTGAATTGATTGAATGATTATGAATGATTATGGCTCATCTGATGATTTAATGTGGTTCAGTTCAGTCAGATATTAATGATGTACAATGAAGCTGTGTGTACAGAAGTGTGTGTAGTATAGTGTAGTGTGTCCACAGTCATAGTGGAGCGATAGAAACACAAGTCCACTATGCTGACACATATGTAGCTCCGCCCTCTTCTGGAAAGAGCACAATCTCATTTGAATTTAAAGCGACAGTCACCAAAACACCATAATTAGGATCAAAGCCTAATGCTGCGTTCACACCAGATGCGGATAACTCGTGCTTGACACTTCAAGTCAATGCAAAGACACGAATAGACATCCTGCAGCGTGATATGCACAAATGAGGCGGTGTGAATGACGCAATTTGCACGAATCCATGTAAGCAGACAGAATCCCTGCCCATGACGTGAATCCACCTTTATTGTGAAGTGTATTTGATGTGCGAATGAAGCAAGTAAACGCAAAATGTTCACGCGTATAGCATGATTTATCCATGTTTGCCGCATCTGGTGTGAACACAGCACAATAGGGGGCAGTTTCAGAGAGTGAGGCCTCGTTTACACTATGGGCGTCCTCACACTATGTACAGCTGCCTTGAACCGGGCCGAAGCACGCTTGTCCCCCCTCCCCTCTGCCATGGCGGCCTGCACTCACATTGCATCCGAGCCGGAGCAAGTAGAGATGAAGTAGAGAAGCGCTCTCGCTCAGCACAGTGGAGATTTCTGTAGTCATATTATTTTGGTGGTTTGAGATGCAGTGACACAGTCAAATAATTCACCGAACAGATCAGCCACGACTGAGCAACTGAGCCCTATTCAGAGCACTCACACTTCTCAAACGATCCGGGAAATGCTCCTGGGCCCTAAGGGAAGTTTCACAAACTAATTTTGCTGACCATGTCCATCCCTTTATGAGCACAGTGTCTCCATCTTCTGATGGCTACTTCCAGCAGGATAACGCACCATGTCATAAAGTGTGAAGCATCTCAGACTGGTTTCTTGAACATGACGATGAGTTCACTGTACTCAAATGGCCTCCACAGTCACCAGAGCTCAATCCAATAGAGCACCTTTGGGATGTGGTGGAGATTGGCATCATGGATGTGCAGCCGACAAATCTGCAGGAACTGTGATGCTATCATGTCAATATGGAGTAAAATCTCTGAGGAATATTTCCAGTATCTTCTTGAATCTCTGCCATGAAGGATTAAGGCAGTTCTGAAGCCAAAAGGGGTCCGACCCGGTACTAGTAAGGTGTACCTAATAAAGTGGCCGGTGAGTGTATATGTGTGTGCATGTGTGTATATGTGCATGAGTGTGCGTGTCTTTGTTTCTGTAAAGTGTCTGTAAACATCAGTGTGTGTGTGTGAGTGTGTGTGTGTTTTCAGTGAGTGTCAGAATCAGTCTTCAGTAAGCTGTAAGC
This sequence comes from Danio kyathit, assembly GCA_903798195.1. NCBI lineage: Eukaryota > Metazoa > Chordata > Actinopteri > Cypriniformes > Danionidae > Danio > Danio kyathit. Next base: position 69,016,881 of record LR812527.1, read on the forward strand.
AGAGCAGATGTACATCATCATCATCGTCATCATCATCTCCGTCTCTTTTATCTCCTCTTTCCTCTTCAAAACCATCCTGGAGGCCAGAAGATCAAAGAGCTTCACCTCTGCCCACCAAAGACGCATCATTAAGACCCTAATTAAGAGCTCAGCGCTGACGAGAGCGTTCACAAATGACAAGAAGATAATGCCGAGGGCCCGAGGAGACGCAGTGACGGCTTCTTTCATCACAAATCAATGCGAGTTCAAGCAGATATTACAGGAAAAGCTGGATGTTTTGGCCCGCGCGTCCTCATGAGTTCAGAGTTTCCATCACTGCGTTATTATTATTATTATTCAGAATAAATATGGAGATGATGGTGAGCTGTAGATGTGGAGCAGAGACTCGCGGTGGGTCGATGCATATGCTTTTGATTACGGCGATGTGTTTGGCAGGTCGAGTGGTTAGCGGTGAACTCATACTGCACTGAACCAGAACCAGGCTGAAGATGCTTATTATTGGCGGATTAAAACCAACTGCGCTCACTGTGATTGTTTTCTGAAGGTCACATCAGTTAAAGCGTCACAGATCCAGCTTCAGTTCTCTGCTCAACACGGACTGATTCAAAGCAGAGGCAGAGTCAGACACCGGAGAATAACTGAGTCAGACTTCATCAGATACCAGATCATTCAGATTCTGCTCTTAAAAACACACTGTCCTGATCAGTATTCTGAACATTGCTGATCATGTTCACATCTGTCATTGATATCTAATACAGAGGTGATTCGGTTCAGTTCAATATTGATTCAGTTGAACCTGGTAAGCTCAATGTTGATTCAGTTTAGCTCAATTAAGTTCAATTTTGATTCAGTTTAGCTCAATTAAGTTTAATGTTGATTCAGTTTAGCTCAATTAAGTTTAATGTTGATTCAGTTTACCTCAATTAAATTCAATGTTGATTCAGTTTAGCTCAATTAAATTCAATGTTGATTCAGTTTAGCTCAATTAAGTTCAATGTTGATTCAGTTTACCTCAATTAAGTTCAATGTTGATTCAGTTTAGCTCAATTAAAGTTCAATGTTGATTCAGTTTAGCTCAATTAAATTCAATGTTGATTCAGTTTACCTCAATTAAGTTCAATGTTGATTCAGTTTAGCTCAATTAAAGTTCAATGTTGATTCAGTTTAGCTCAATTAAGTTCAATGTTGATTCAGTTTAGCTCAATTAAATTCAATGTTGATTCAGTTTACCTCAATTAAGTTTAATGTTGATTCAGTTTAGCTCAATTAAAGTTCAATGTTGATTCAGTTTAGCTCAATTAAATTCAATGTTGATTCAGTTTAGCTCAATTAAGTTCAATGTTGATTCAGTTTACCTCAATTAAGTTCAATGTTGATTCAGTTTAGCTCAATTAAATTCAATGTTGATTCAGTTTAGCTCAATTAAGTTCAATGTTGATTCAGTTTAGCTCAACTAAAGTTCAATGTTGATTCAGTTTACCTCAATTAAGTTCAATGTTGATTCAGTTTAGCTCAATTAAATTCAATGTTGATTCAGTTTACCTCAATTAAGTTCAATGTTGATTCAGTTTACCTCAATTAAGTTCAATGTTGATTCAGTTTAGCTCAATTAAATTCAATGTTGATTCAGTTTAGCTCAATTAAGTTCAATGTTGATTCAGTTTAGCTCAACTAAAGTTCAATGTTGATTCAGTTTAGCTCAATTAAATTCAATGTTGATTCAGTTTACCTCAATTAAGTTCAATGTTGATTCAGTTTAGCTCAAAGTTCAATGTTGATTCAGTTTAGTTCAATTAAATTCAATGTTGATTCAGTTTAGCTCAATTAAGTTCAATGTTGATTCAGTTTAGCTCAATTAAGTTCAATGTTGATTCAGTTTAGCTCAAAGTTCAATGTTGATTCAGTTTAGCTCAATTAAAGTTTAATGTTGATTCAGTTTACCTCAATTAAGTTTAATGTTGATTCAGTTTAGCTCAATTAAGTTCAATGTTGATTCAGTTTAGCTCAATTAAATTCAATGTTGATTCAGTTTAGCTCAATTAAGTTCAATGTTGATTCAGTTTACCTTAATTAAGTTTAATGTTGATTCAGTTTAGCTCAATTAAGTTCAATGTTGATTCAGTTTAGCTCAATTAAGTTCAATATTGATTCAGTTTAGCTCAAGTAAGTTCAATATTGATTCAGTTTAGCTCAAGTAAGTTCAATATTGATTCAGTTTAGCTCAATTAAGTTCAATATTGATTCAGTTTAGCTTAATTAAATTCAATGTTGATTCAGTTTAGCTTAATTAAGTTCAATGTTGATTCAGTTTAGCTCAATTAAGTTCAATATTGATTCAGTTTAGCTCAAGTAAGTTCAATATTGATTCAGTTTAGCTCAATTAAGTTCAATATTGATTCAGTTTAGCTCAAGTAAGTTCAATATTGATTCAGTTTAGCTTAATTAAATTCAATGTTGATTCATTTTAGCTTAATTAAGTTCAATGTTGATTCAGTTTAGCTCAATTAAGTTCAATGTTGATTCAGTTTAGCTTAATTTAATTCAATGTTGATTCAGTTTAGCTCAATTAAGTTCAATGTTGATTCAGTTTACCTTAATTAAGTTTAATGTTGATTCAGTTTAGCTCAATTAAGTTCAATGTTGATTCAGTTTAGCTCAATTAAGTTCAATATTGAATCAGTTTAGCTCAATTAAGTTTAATGTGGATTCAGTTTAGCTCAATTAAGTTAAATATTGAATCAGTTTAGCTCAATTAAGTTTAATGTTGATTCAGTTTAGCTTAAGTTCAATGTTGATTCAGTTTAGCTCAATTAAGTTCAATATTGATTCAGTTTAGCTTAATTAAATTCAATGTTGATTCAGTTTAGCTTAATTAAGTTCAATGTTGATTCAGTTTAGCTCAATTAAGTTCAATATTGATTCAGTTTAGCTTAATTAAATTCAATGTTGATTCAGTTTAGCTTAATTAAGTTCAATGTTGATTCAGTTTAGCTCAATTAAGTTCAATATTGATTCAGTTTAGCTCAAGTAAGTTCAATATTGATTCAGTTTAGCTCAATTAAGTTCAATATTGATTCAGTTTAGCTCAAGTAAGTTCAATATTGATTCAGTTTAGCTTAATTAAATTCAATGTTGATTCATTTTAGCTTAATTAAATTCAATGTTGATTCATTTTAGCTTAATTAAGTTCAATGTTGATTCAGTTTAGCTTAATTTAATTCAATGTTGATTCAGTTTAGCTTAATTAAGTTCAATGTTGATTCAGTTTAGCTTAATTTAATTCAATGTTGATTCAGTTTAGCTCAATTAAATTCAATGTTGATTCAGTTTAGCTCAATTAAAGTTCAATGTTGATTCAGTTTAGCTCAATTAAGTTCAATGTTGAATCAGTTTAGCTCAATTAAGTTCAATGTTGAATCAGTTTAGCTCAATTAAGTTCAATGTTGATTCAGTTTAGCTCAATTAAGTTTAATGTGGATTCAGTTTAGCTCAATTAAGTTCAATGTTGGTTCAGTTTAGCTCAATTAAAGTTTAATGTTGGTTCAGTTTAGCTCAATTAAATTCAATGTTTATATGATTAGTTCAGTTCAAAGAAGATTTGATTCAGTGTTCATTCATCGCTGAGTCAATTATATTTATTGTTGATTCAGTCTAGTTTGATAAGGATTTGATTGAGTTTATTTCATTTTTTATCAAATGGAAAAATTACTGAATTCAGATTTCATCGGGTATTGTGTGTGTGTTTTGCAGAACTGTGGTTACGGCACTAAAGATGATGATTACTCCTGTGTTTCCTGTCCGGCTGGTAAATTCTCCAAAGGAAAGTACGAGATCTGCCGTCGACACAAAGACTGTGACGCTCTT
>LR812527.1:69025744-69063244 GCA_903798195.1 Danio kyathit
AGCTCCATCAGACCACAGGACATGTCTCCAAACATTAGTCTTTCTCCCAGTGTAATTTAGCTAATTGTAATCTGGCTTTTGTGTTGATTCTGGCTTGTTGATTTTCTCATGTTGTCACACAAGGAAGCAGTGTGTTTGAGGTTTCCCTTCAATACTATTCTACAGTTGTGCCTCCAATTAGCTCTAATGTTGTCAATTAGCCAATCAGACACTTCCAAAACCTTGACACCATCATCTGAGCTTTTCCAGAGGCAGAATAATCTTATTGTATTAAACTTGACTTTCAAGAAGAGTTAGAACAATTTCTCCAACAATATCTCTCTCATTATTCTGCTGTTAAGCAGAACAGAAACAAATGTGATCATCCTAACTTACCTAGAAGAGAAACAGTTTAGTCACATTAACATCTGACTTTATTAAATGGTGATGTGCCTTTATACAGGGGATGGAAACTTCTGCTTTAACTGTATATGACAAGAATAAACATTTGATTTTTTTTTTGTATAAGTTATTTCTTTTTAAGTCTAAATAATTACATTTCTGGGCGACACAGTGGCGCAGTAGATAGTGCTGTCGCCTCACAGCAAGAACGTCGCTGGGTTGCAGGTTCGAACCTTGGCTGGGTCAGTTGGTGTTTCTGTGTGGAGTTTGCATGTTCTCCCCGTGTTGGTGTGGGTTTCCTCCGGGTGCTCCGGTTTCCCCCACAGTCCAAAGACATGTGGAACAGGTGAATTGGGTAGGCTAAATTGTCCATAGTGTATGTGTGTGAATGAGTGTGTGGATGTTTCCCAGAGATGGGTTGCGGCTGGAAGGGCATCCACTGCGTAAAATCGTGCTGGATAAGTAGGTGGTTCATTCTGCTGTGGCGACCCCAGATTAATAAAGGGACTACGCCGACAAGAAAATGAATGAATGAATGAATGAATAATTACATTTTTTATAAGTTAGGTGTGTTTAAGATTTTTTTTTTAAGTCGAAGTTATTTTAATTGTTTATATTGTTATACAGGTTGTTGTTTTTTATATAATAAGCTAGTGTTGTTTTTATAAATGTTGGTTATTAAACAGCTTCATTTCCACTGACTTTTATTTTAATTTCTGTACATATACTGTAAATAAAGTGAACGAAAACCTGAAATACAGTGCATCTGGACAGTATTGATAGCGCTTCACTTGTTCCACATTTGTTTATGTTACAGTCTTATTCCAAAATGGATTAAACTCATGTATTTCCTCAACATTCTACACACAATCCCCCATAATGACAGTGTGAAAAAAGAGTTTCTGAAATTGTTGCAAATTTATTACAAATAAAAAAAGCTGCTAAATCACATGTACATCAGTGTTGACAGGCTTTGGCGTGAAGCTCTACATTGAGCTCAGGTTCATTCTGTCTCCACTGATCATTCTGGAGATGTTTCAGCAGCTTCATTGGAGTTCACCTGTGGTCAGTTCAGCTGATTGGACATGATGTGAAAAGGCATACACCTGTCTATATAAGGTCCAGGGTTAACAGTGCATGTCAAAGCACAAACCAAGCATGAAGACAAAGGAATTGTCTGTAGACCTCAGAGACAGGATTATCTGGAGGCACAAGGCTGGGGAAGGTTACAGAAACATTTCTGCTGCTCTGAAAGCTCCAATGAGCACAGTGAGAACTGTTACCATCATCCGTAAGAGGAAGATGGAGAACCACCAGGACTCTTCCTAGAGCTGGCCGGCCATCTAAGCTGAGTGATCGGGGGAGAAGGGCCTTAGTCAGGGAGGTGATCAATAACCCGATGGTCACTCTGTCTGAGCTCCAGCGTTCTTCTGTGGAGAGAGGAGAACCTTACAGAAGGACAACCATCTGTGCAGCAATCCACCAATCAGGCCTGTATGGTAGAGTGGCCAGACTGAAGACACTCCCCGCCTGGAGTCTGCCAAAAGGCATCTGAAGGACTCTCAGAGCATCAGAAACTAAACTCTCTGGTCTGATGAGACTCAAACTGAACTCTTTGGAGTGAACGCCAGGCGTTACGTTTGGAGAAAAGCAGGCAGCGCTCATCACCAGGCTAACAGCATCCCTACAGTGAATCATGGTGGCGGCAGCATCATGCTGTGGGGATGTGTTTCAGCAGCAGGAACTGGAAGACTAGTCAGGATAGAGGGAAAGATGAATGCAGCAATGTACAGAGACATCCTGAATGAAGACCTGCTTCAGAGTGCTCTTGACCTCAGACTGGGGCGACGCTTCATCTTCCAGCAGGACAATGACCCAAAGCACACCGCCAAAATATCAATGGAGCGGCTTCACAACAACTCTGTGAATGTGCTTGAGTGGCCCAGCCAGAGCCCAGACCTAAATCCTATTGAACATCTCTGGAGAGATCTAAAAATGGCTGAACACCGTCGCTTCCCATCCAACCTGATAGAGCTTGAGAGGTACTGCAAAGAGGAACGGGCACAAATTCAGGTTTGGCGAGCTTAAGTGGCATTATATTCAGAAAGACTTGAGGCTGTAATCGCTGCCAAAGGTGCATCAACAAAGTACTGAGCAAAGGCTGTCAATACTGATGTACATGTGGTTTAGCAGCTTTTATTTTTAATAAATCTGCAACAATTTCAGAAACTTTTTTCCTACATTGTCATTATGGGGGATAGTGTGTAGAATGTTGAGGAAATAAATGAGTTTAATCCATTTTGGAGTAAGGCTAGAACATAAACAAATGTGGGAAAAGTCAAGCGCTATTAATACTTCCCAGATCCACTGTATCATGCTATGAAAGAAAGTACGATCATGTCATGGAATAACATGAGTAACGTATGACGGAATTTATGGATGATTTGTCCCAAAATGACCTTTACCGAGCCATTTTCATATTATGCCGTGATCTCACTTAATTTTAAGTTTAATAATTATATATTAATTATAGTTATTAAGCTAGTAGCTGGGTCAGATTAGTGATGTAAAATAAGATCATGCAGAGTATGTGCTTTATAAGTACTAATAAAGAGTTAATATATTAATATCAGGCAGATAATATCTGGTGCTTAAACTAAAATGTCACTGTAAATTGATTCTGCATTTGTTCAAAATTCAATAAGGCAGTCAGTGATGTAGCTTTAAATCATGCATTTTTAAAACATACTCAATTTTTATAATATTTTCAACTCAGCTCAGTGTATCTGTATTTCTCCAGCTCTTCTCCAGTGTAGATTGTGTGGCAGCAGCTGAACACAGACGTTCTAGTGAACTGAAGCCGTGTCAGTCCAGTGTTCAGAGTTTAGTTCAGTTCAGTCTGGGTTAATCTTCACTGCTATATTTGACACTCATCCATCTGTGCATGTGTTTTGTGATGCAGGTACTACATCCAGGAGAACAGGCCGCAGAACATCTATGGTATGGTGTGTCATTCATGCCAAAACGCTCCTCGAAACATCAAAGAGTGTAAGAAACTCCTCATTATTTACTTCATTTGTTTACATGCATGCATTCAGCAGAGTCTTCTATACACAGCAGCAGAAGAGATGTGGGATATTATACGTCTCATCGTTTTCCAAAGTCTCTGTTTTCACCGTCTACACTGCAACTCCAAAACACAGTTCCACATTTATCCACTCATGACAAAGACATGCTTCCTAAAATCACCGTCTCAGTGTGGACGGAAGGCTGAAGCGGAGAGAAAGATATGCGCTTATAAACTAAACCCTATTAGTGTGGCCATGGCCTGAGTCTCCTGTCCGTCTCTGTGCTCAGCTTTATCTAACGCTGCATAAACACACGATTACACTAAACTCTTCTATTCCTGTAGTGAAAGCGAGTCGTGGCCCACACACACACACACACAGTTGCGCAGACAGTGAGCTGACGACTGAAGCCTGGACTCCATCAGCCTGCGGTGCCGCCATGTTTTTCACATTTATTTTCCTTCTCTTGGCCCGAGTTTAGTGTTTGGCAGATCGTTCATAACACGCTTGACTCACTGATTACCAGCACATACCTGAAGCAGTGAGTGTGTGGAACAGACCGCAGGCGCGCGCACACACACACACACACACACACACACACACACACACACACACACACACACAGAAACACTGCTCACTGAATCCCCCACATATAAATCTGATATATGACATTGTATGCAAATTACATACATGCCATACCAGTTCATATTTGGATTTCACATGGTTAAAATATATGCAATATATTTTGGAATATTGCTAAATATATAGTGTAGTACATATAATGCTCAGCATAAATGAGTCTCTGGGATCTCTGTTACAGTAATATTCTCTCCTGGATGCTCTACAGTAATATCAGTGCAGATACATTACATTAGTCAGTACTGAAGACCACAGTCTGACAATAATACACACAAATTAATACGTTGAGGGAAAGTATTAAATAAAATTGTGTAGTTTGTATATATATTTTTGAATAACTGATTTGAAAGTAAATGTTTGATCTTTCTATCCCTAAAGATGTTCAGTGACCAAACTCTTACTTTAATGGATATAACTGGTTACTCAAACTCTTTTGTTTAAATGCACCAAAATATACACTGAGAAATGGATAAAAACATTATTTTTCAAAAGGAAGTGTGCTCATTTATGAAGAGCATTATATATACACTCACCGGCCACTTTATTAGGTACACCTTACTAGTACCGGGTTGGACCCCTTTTGCCTTCAGAACTGTCTTAATCCTTGGTGGCAGAGGTTCAACAAGCTACTGGAAATATTCCTCAGAGATTTTGCTCCATATAGACATGATAGCATCACACTTTGTTGGCTGCACATCCATGATGCCAATCTCCACCACATTCCAAAGGTGCTCTATTGGATTGAGCTCTGCTGACTGTGGAGGCCATTTGAGTACAGTGAACTCATTGTCATGTTTAAGAAATCAGTCTGAGATGATTGGTGCTTTATGACATGGTGCGTTATCCTGCTGGAAGTAGCCATCAGAAGATGGAGACACTGTGCTCATAAAGGGATGGACATGGTCAGCAACAATACTCAGGTAGTCTGTGGCGTTGATACGATGCTCAATTGGTACTAATGGACCCAAAGTGTGCCAAGAAAATCTCCCCCACACCATTACACCACCACCACCAGCCTGAACCACTGATACAAGGCAGGATGATCCATGCTTTCATGTTGTTGAGGCCAAATTCTGACCCGACCATCCGAATGTGGCAGCAGAAATGGAGACTCATCAGAGCAGGCAACGTTTCTCCAATCTTCTCTTGTCCAGTTTTGGTGAGCCTGTGTGAATTGTAGCCTCAGTTTCCTGTTCTTAGCTGACAGGAGTGGCACCCGGTGTGGTCTTCTGCTGCTGTAGCCCATCCGCCTCAAGGTTGGACGTGTTGTGTGTTCAGAGATGCTCTTCTGCAGACCTCAGTTGTAACGAGTGCTTATTTGAGTTACTGTTGCCTTGCTGGAACCAGTCTGGCCATTCTCCTCTGACCTCTGGCATCAACAAGGCGTTTGCGCTCACAGAACTGCCGCTCACTGGATATTTCCTCTTTGTCGGACCATTCTCTGTAAACCCTAGAGATGGTTGTGCGTGAAAATCCCAGTAGATCAGCAGTTTCTGAAATACTCAGAGCAGCCCGTCTGGCAGCAACAACCATGCCACGTTCAAAGTCTCTTAAATCCCCTTTCTTCCCCATTCTGATGCTCACTTTGACCTGCAGCAGATCGTCTTGACCATGTCTACATGCCTAAATGCACTGAGCTGCTGCCCTGTGATTGGCTAATTACAAATTTGAGTAAACGAGCAGTTAGACAGGTATACCTAATATAGTGGCCGGTGAGTTTATATATAGTATTTAACATTTGAAGCAGATCAAAATCTTTCAAGTTGTTCTAAATTATAATTTAGAAAACATTTTTGATCCACTTCAAGTGTTGACTGCTGTTTTATAGCTCATGTATTTTTATTATATATGTACATATTTGTAATTCCAATGGATATACAAATTCTGAATATATGAAAGCAGACAATATTTTGGAATACATGTTGCATATATTTCATATCAGATTTCTGTGTGGGCTATAAACTGAGCTGAGCGTAGAAGAGACGCTTCTTCATTTCTCAATGATGAACAAGCAACTGTATTCAGGCTTTGGGCTCAGATTGCATTTGGGCTATAATGTTGTCATTTATGGACGAGAGAGGAACAGAGAGAGAGAGAGCACTAACGGGTTTATTGTATAATATTTTAATGGTTTATACTGTGATAATAACCAGCTGGGTGTACATTATGCTGATTATTACATGCCTACTGGACAGAATGCTAAACTATTAGACACAAAACATTGATCTGAGCTGTTATCATTTACTAGCTCTATACTTAATTGGCGAGAGAGAGAGAATAAGGGTATTGTTTTGTTTAATTAATTTCTTTTTTTTTTTTTTTTTTAAACCCCACTTTATCTTCATCCAGATTTACTGTGAATCTTTAGCAAAAACACTAAAAACATAAAACTGCTTGATGCTATTTTATTATATTTTTATTAGAAATGCGCCAAATGTTTTGCTCAAATAACGAGCAAACCATTTGGCACATATATCACCCTGCAGCCCAAGAGTGGTCCCTCACTGAAGCTGAGCAGGGCTGAGCCTGGTCAGTACCCGAATGGGAGACCACATGGGAACACTAGGGTGCTGTTGGCAGTGGTGTTAGTGAGACCAGCAGGGGGCGCTCAACCTGTCTGTGTGAGTCCTAATGCCCCAGTATAGTGAAGGGGACACTATATTGTCAGTGAGCGCCGTCTTTCAGATGAGATGTTAAACTGAGCTCCTGACTCTCTGTGCTCATTAATAATCCCATGGCACTTCTGGTAAAGTGTATGTGCAGGCCAAACTCCCTCCATCAGCCCTTACCCATCATGGCCTCCCAATCATCCCCATCCACTGAATTGGCTCTATCACTGTCTCTCCAGTCCACCTATAGCTGGTGTGTGGTGAAGCACTGGTGCTGTTGTCCTGTGGCTGCCAGAGCATCATCCATGTGGAGCTACACACTGGTGGTGGTGTGGAGAGACCCCCCTCATGACAGTGAAGCGCTTTGGGTGTATGGCCATACATGATAAATGTGCTATATAAATACACATTATATTACATTTCTAATAAAAATACACATTATAGCAGTATATTTTCACTTGTAAACATGCATTATTACACAGCGCTCCAACTTAATTCTGTATTCTAAACTAACAACAAAAATTAAATGAGTAATAAACGAATAAAAGACTAATAATACAGATTAAAGATCTTGTGAATACTGTATATAATCTGTTTATCTGCCACATCTCATGACTGAATTATAATATAAATATTAATATTATTTCTGCTTTGTTTAATTAAAGAGCAAGTACATGATTACAGCTCAGATCAATGTTTTGTGTCTAATAGTTTAGCATTGTGTCCAGTAGGCATGTAATAATCAGCATAATGTACACCCAGCTGGTTATTATCACAGTATAAACCATTAAAATATTATACAACAGCTGCCGATAAACCTGTAGTGTTTTATTCCATAATAAGCACTTGGCTAGATGTACAATATCCATTACTTGACATTAAAAAATCTTCAGAAGCATCTATTAATGTAATTCAGAATTAAAATCAAAAGTTGCACTGTAAAGAGTGAACAGTATAGAAATATTCATTGTCCTTCAGCTTAGTCCCTTATTTATCAGGGGTCACCACTGCTGAATGAACCACCAATTTGTTCAGCATATGTTTTACGCATTGGATGCCCTTCCAGCGGCAACCCTTCACTGGAAAACACCCATACACTAAGTAAGTAAGTAAGTAAAGGTTTATTTATATAGCACCTTTCCCAGACATCGAGTCACAAAGTGCTTACCAATAAGAGAAAACAAATAAAATAACTCATAACAATAAAAGAAAACATGTTAAAACATATTAAAACAAATAAAAATCCAAATACAGAAACACTAATGCTGTTAATTAAAAGCTTGACCAAAAAGATGCGTCTTTAAATGCTTTTTAAAAAGATCAACTGATCCCAGAGATCTCAGCGCTATGGGAAGAGAGTTCCAGAGCCGAGGAGCCACCACACAGAGGGCACGCTCACCTTTAGTCTTAAGACGAGTTCTGGGAATAACTAAAAGGTCTTTGCCAGAAGACCTCAGGGACCGGCTACATGAGTGACTGTGTAAAAGTTCTCGAATATATAGAGGTGCTTGACCAAGCAGAGCTCTATATGTAATGACCAGAATCTTAAAATTTACTCTGAAGTAATAGGAAGCCAGTGAAGTGCCTTAAGCACAGGAGTAATGTGTGATCTCCTACTAGTGTTGGTCAAAAGCCTCGCCGCTGTATTCTGCACAACATGCAATCGATCCATAGAAGATTTGTTCAGACAAGTGAACAGAACATTACAATAATCCAATCGTGAAGAGATGAAGGCATGAACAAGCATCTCCATCTCTTCCTTTGACACAATATCTCTGATTTTTGCGATGTTCCTCAGATGAAAAAAGCATGTACGAACAACTACAACACTACGGCCAATTTAGTTGATCAGTTCCCCTATAGCGCATGTGTTTGGACTGTGGGGGAAACCGGAGCACCCGGAGGAAACCCACACCAACACGGGGAGAACATGCAAACTCCACACAGAAACACCAACTGACCCAGCCGGGACTTGAACCAGAGACCTTCTTGCTGTGAGGCCATAAGGAAATATGTTGCTCATTTTAACTCCACTAACTAATGTGTGAACTTATAAAGAGTTAGCAGACGATCAAACACAATTATCACAGACCAATAGAACATTTCCTCCAGATCGAGCCTCAGATTTGTCTTGGGGTTGAGTGATCGTGTGGTGTGATGGAGTATAGTTTGATTAGACTGTCAATATTAAATACGAGACTCTAACAGGACAGACGGACTTTGGTTTGAGCTCCAGCATTGGTTTGATTGATTGCGGATGTGAGAGGGAACAGTTTGTCAGAGCTCTCATATGTTTGACGTCTTTGCTTATTTCTTTCTCATTGCGAGTGTCAAACACACCGTAAGTGAAATAAATGCCTGGAGGAGTGTTTGAGGAAACCTGAAGCCTCATCTGGCAGAAAGCGGAAAACATCATTGGAGAACATTCTCAATATCGCTGCGTTCCAAACAGGACATATAGCCCTCTTCAGAGTGAAAACAAACATGACCACCATATTAGAGCGTCGCTCCAAACCAAAGTGCTCAAAACTGGCCACTTTAAAGGGCCCTGCGGAGTAAAGGATTGCAAACATGCTTTTATTACTCAGAGTTTTAGTCTTGTTTCTTGTCCAAATATCTGAAAATTCTTAAATCAAGAAGCATTTTCTAGACAAGCACAACATATTGTGTCAAAATTGGGTGAGTTTTACATTAAAACAAGCTAAACAATCTGACAATAAGTGAAATGATCTCATGTCTAAGATCTTGGGCACCCTCCCGCAATACAAAGTCAATGGAGCATTTTGGATAGTCAATCCTCCCCCTCCCGAAAGCCTAACCTGCTTGATCGTCTCATTATTTAAAAAAATGTTTGATCCCTACATCCGTCATCCCTTTAAAGCTGTCACTCTCTGTAGCGCAAACCCTTTGAAGGGATTAGGGTATAGGGATGAGCCCTTCCGAATGGAACGCAGCGTAAATCATTTCAGCACTGATATTGCGGTGTGTGCATCCGCAATATTCACATCAGGGTCTGCAGTGTCTAATCGGGATTACATTTGACCAGAAAACAGAGTTGAAAACATTGATGATTTGTGGATCATTGCACATTTAGCCCTAAATTGACCAACTAGTTTATCATGTGTTTTTAAGGCTTGTGTGACTGCGTGAGCATCTCTGCTCTACTGTATTTGTCAAGGCTTGTCATTGGTTTATTATATTTTATTTTATGCAAATGCACAAAATCATTACAATTAATCTAAAATTATGAATCATTTCTAAATAGCGCCATTTGTTGTTTAATTTAGTCAAAGTAAGCTCAATATCGCAATATTTATTGCAGAAAAATAAAATATAGACACATTTTAAGCACAAGTTTGTCATTTGCATGTGTTTTAAGGCCTCATGACTGCATATTTCAAACCACTTTAAAGAATTTAGACACAAAAGAAATCATGTTTTTAAGTTTAAGAACGATGAATTGTATGTATGTGCATATATGATGAAGATACTCTATACTGCAGGGGTGTCAAACTCAGCTCTGCACAGTTTAGCTCCAGCCCTGCTCCAACACACTTACCTGTAGGTCTCAAACAAGCCTGAAGGACTCAATTAGTTTGATCAGGTGTGTTTAATGAGGGTTGGAACTAAACTGTGCAGAGCTGCGGCCCTTCAGGAACTGAGTTCTACACCTGTGCTATACAGGGTTATTTAATATTTGATTACTGTTTGTGCCTGAATACTGACAGACTTCCAGAAAACTGTGTATCTTTGCATTACTGTCTTTATCAATGCTTGTGATTGGTTTATTATATGTTATGCAGATGCACTGCTCTACAAAATCATCCTAATTTATCTATATTGCTGAATTCTTTCTTAATAGAGCTATTCGTTAAATCTAGTAAAGGTTTACTCGCAAAATTGCAGAAAAATAAAATATAATGTTCATTTTTCTTACGTGTGAGGTCTGTCGGATGGACGCAGGCTTTTCCTTTATGTGAACTGCAAGCAGCAGCAAGTTAATAATCTTTTTATTCCCTCAAAACTCTTAATTATTAGACGCAGGCAGTGTGCGCTGCGGGCAGCATAATTTGCAGATTACCTGGCGAGTGCGAGCATGTCTTCGCCCGCTGCATACTTTCACATCTACAGCTTTAAAGTGCCTGTTTGTTACTGTTTTTAATTAAATATCATTCCCACCTACTTAATTTCTGTCACCGCACAATAGAAAACAATTAAAGAGGCATTGAAAAGAGCAGGACTGGTGCAGACGTGTTTCTGAACACAAAGACCCTTCACATTCAGCTTAAACACCGCACAATAAAGTCCCGTCCTCAGGGAACACATTCACTCATGATCAGCAGCAGAGGGAAATGTACATCTTTCAGTGGTTATTGAGGCTTTTAACAACTCTTTTGATTAAAACAAACAGATAAAACCTGAATTTACAGATGCGTCAGTAAATGTTCAAATGAACAAGGTTTATAAAAAGCCATTAAAAAGTCAGTTCACCTCATTATTAGAAGGTGTTATAGTATATGAGCTGCATCTGAACTCTGTTATTGAGATGTGGTTTAAACTAGTGAAGCAGCAGTGAGTATCATGACACTCTTCCTCATCTGAATGTGATTTCATCATCATTATCATTTTATAATCATCATCATCATCATCATCATCATCATCAGATCCATGTAATTTTCAGGCATGAGGTCCACCCCGCCAGCCTCAGGTCGAGCTCCCAGTGTTTCCTCCAGCAGCACCACTATATTCCCTCAGCCAGAGAAAGGTGAGAGCAAACTGATACTAAATCTCTGACTGTATTGCATGTCTTGACTGTACTGAATCGCAGACTGTACCGAATCTCTGACTGTACCAAACCTCTGACTGCACTGATTCTCTGAATGTACTGATTCTCTGACTGTACTGAACGTTTGATTGTAGTGAGACTTTGACTGTTTTAAATCTCTGACTGTACCAAATCTCTTACTTTACTGAATCTCTGAGTGTACTGAACCTCCGACTGTACTGAACCTGCAACTGTATCAAACCTCTGACTGTACTAAATCTCAGACTGTACTATATCTCTGAGTGTACTGAATCTGACTGTACCAAATCTCTGACTGTACTGAACATCTGACTGTACTGAATCACAGACTGTACTAAATCTCAGACTGTATCAAACCTCTGACTGTACTGATTCTCTGACCGTACTGATTCTCTAAATGTACTAAATATCTGACTGTTCTGAACATTTGATTGTAGTGATACTCTGACTGTTATAAATTTCTGACTGTACCAAATCTCTTAATTTACTGAATCTCTGAGTGTACTGAATCTCTGAGTGTACTGAACGTCTGACTGTACTGAACGTTTGACTGTAGTGATACTCTGACTGTTCAGAATCTCTGACTGTACCGAATCTTTTACTTCACTAAATCTCTGACTGTACTGAACGTCTGACTGTACTGATTCTCTGACTGTACTGAACGTTTGATTGTAGTGATACTCTGACTGTACTAAATCTCTGACTTTACTGAACCTGCAACTGTACTAAATCTGACTGTACAACCTCTGACCATACCAAATCTCTGACTGTACTGAATCGCTGACTGTTCAGATTTCTGACTGTACCAAACCTTTTACTTTACTAAATTTCTGACTGTACTGAATCTCCAACTATACTAAATATCTGACTGTACTATATCTCTGAGTGTACTGAATCTCTGAGTGTACTGAATCTGACTGTACCAAATCTCTGACTGTACTAAATGTCTGACTGTACTGAATCTTTGACTGTACTGAATGTCTGACTGTACTGAATCTTTGACTGTACTGAATGTATGACTGTACTGATTCTCTGACTGTACTGAATCTTTGACTGTACTGAATGTCTGACTGTACTGATTCTCTGACTGTACTGAATCTTTGACTGTACTGAATGTCTAACTGTACTGAATCTTTGACTGTACTGAATGTTTGACTGTACTGATTCTCTGACTGTACTGAATCTTTGACTGTACTGAACGTCTGACTGTACTGAATCTTTGACTGTACTGAATGTTTGACTGTACTGATTCTCTGACTGTACTGAATCTTTGACTGTACTGAACATCTGACTGTACTGATTGTCTGAGTGTACCGAACATTTGACTGTAGTGACACTCTGACTGTTCTGAATATCCAACTGTAGCGAATCTCTGACTGTACCAAATCTCTTACTTTACTGATTGTCTGATTGTAGTGAATGTCCGACTGTACTAAATCTCTTACTTCTTCTGAATCTCCTAGTGCACTGAATCTCTGACTGTTTGCAACTGTTGATTGTTTTACTGTACTCAATCTCTGACTGTACTAATCATCCGACTGTTCACCACTGCTCAAATACAACCGTTTATTGTTTAACTGTACTGAATCTCTGACTGTACAATCTCTGACTGTACCAAATCTCTGACTGTACTGAACGTCTGACTGTACTGAATCTCTGACTGTACAACCTCTGACTGTACTGAACGTCTGACTGTACTGATTTCTCTGACTGTACTGAACATTTGATTGTAGTGATACTCTGACTGTACCAAATCTCTTTACTGAATCTCTGAGTGTACTGAATCTGCAACTGTACTAAATCTGACTGTACAACCTCTGACTATACTAAATCTCACACTGTACATCCTCTGACCGTACCAAATCTCTGATTGTACTTAAAATCTGACTGTACTGAATCTCTGACTGTACTTAATCTGAGTGTGTGTGTGTGTGTGTGTGTGTGTGTGTGTGTGTGTGTGTGTGTGTGTGTGTGTGTGTGTGTGTGTGTGTGTGTGTGTGTGTGTGTGTGTGTGTGTGTTACAACTGTAAAAATACAACTGTTTATTGTCTGACTGTACTGAATCTCTTACTGTTCTTCAGACCCAACAGGACAGGGTCACCTAGCAACGGCCCTCATCATCGCCATGTCAACCATCTTCATCATGGCCATCGCTATAGTGATGATCATCATGTTCTACATCCTGAAAAGCAAACCGAGTGGACCAGGTCAGAAATGCGAACACTCGAGGCGACAGTAGCACAACACCACCTCACATCACACTCTCTCAGAACATTAGCAGATAGCAGATACGGTAGCAACGCTACATTTGACAGATACAGATAAAGCTCAATAAATCCGTGCATTCAACGATATCACAGCATCACATTACACGGCAGTCCTGTAAGATCGAGAGGTGCTGAACATTGATAACTCTTACTGTAGTTTCCTTTTTAATGAGTAAAATACTCATAAAATCCTGTGTGTGTGTGTGTGTGTGTGTGTGTGTGTGTGTGTGTGTGTGTGTGTGTGTGTGTGTGTGTGTACGTGTTTTTGTGACATATCAGGACACAAATCTGTATAATGACATAGGTATGACACAGGTATTACTAAAAGCAGGTGAAATATGAGGACATTGGGGACGTCCTCACTTCTCCAAAAGCTTCTAAATCACACAGGATGAGTTTGTTCAGGGAGTAAAGCTGTACACTGTCTCCTGTGATGGTTGGGTTTAGGGGTAGGGTGGGGTGAGGCCAATATAATATACGCTTTGATCTGTAGAAAATCAATGGAATCCTATGTAATGTACCCACTTTTCACAAAAACAAACATGTGTGTGTGTGTGTGTGTGTGTGTGTGTGTGTGTGTGTGTGTGTCTGAGTGGGAGTTTGAGTGTGTGTTTAAATGTGCGTCTATCTGTGCTTGAGAGTAAATGTGAGTGTGTGGCTGTGTCTGTCTGTGTGTGTGTGTGTGTGTGTGTGTGTGTGTGTGTGTGTGTGCAAGTCTGTGTTTAAGAGTGTGTTTAAATATGCATCTATGTGTGTTTGAGAGAGTGTGTGTGTGTGTGTGTGTGTGTGTGTGTGTGTGTGTGTGTGTGTGTGTGTGTGTGTGTGTGTGTGTGTGTGTGTGTGTGTGTGTGTGTGTGTGTGTGTGTGTGTGTGTGTGCTCTCCACATCTGCAGCATCTCAGTGTTTCTGTAATAATCATCAATTTAACCATGTGTGTGTGTGTGTGTGTGTGTGTGTGTGTGTGTGTGTGTGTGTGTGTGTGTGTGTCCTCCAGTCTGCTGTTCTGGTCAGCTCATCAAAGCTGTAGAAGCTCAGACAAACATGCAGGAGGAGAAGAAGGAGGCTCAGGGTGAGTGAAGGATCAGTCTCTCCATCCTGCACTTCTGCAATGCTCTTCAGGCTCTCACACACACACATGAGCAAACACAGCGCACACACACACACACTTATGCAGAAACACAATTAATGAATTCACTGAGTGAACATGAACTGTATTTTGATTAAGATTAACAAACATTAATAAATACAGTAATAAATGCACCGTTTGTTGTTAGTTGATGTTAATAAATACATTAACTAAGACAACCTTATTATAAAGACCCGTTTTGGACATTGTGTGCATGCATAATGCATTATTCATCATTCATCTGAGTTGATTATTCATTCACACATTCATTTTGACTGTTCATAATTCAGCTGAACTCACATTAATGCGCTTGGCAGATGATTTGAGAGCTTCAAAGGCTGAGCAGAGCGGATGTATAGTGTGATTACGAGTGTTTAATCTGGCAGTATCTGTGCTCAACACTCATATATACAGTAGCGCTGTACAGAAGCTGGATTCATGTCTCGTATCGCTCGTATGCAGGATCATCACTGGATGCTGATCGGGTAACACTTGAGTACAATGCTCCATTAGTTCATGTATTAATGAAGTATGAATAATCTCGTGAAGCATTTATTAATCATAGTTCAACATTTACTAATTCATCATTAACATATAAAGCTGTGCTTGTTAATAGGGCTGCAAGTTCTAGGCATGGGCCGGTATCAGATTCTGACGGTATGATAACCTTGGATCACGGTATTGTGCTCAGTGCTCTAAAATATATTCTGTTTAAATGTCTGGGTGAAAAACAAATAAAAAATCCCCTTTGAACACAATATATTTTATTTTTTGAAGGATTTATAATATTTTAGAGCAGTAAACATGTCAGGCTAAATCATTCAAATGAATCATTGACTTCTGCTGTCTTCATTAGTTTTAAATTCACTTCATTATTGTAAATCTCTGTTCATAGCTAATACAACCTGTATATAATGTTCATCGTACATCCATCTGTAAATATCACCATAGTGTTTCTATAACTGCACTTTATAACTTATACCTGTATCCTGCACTTGCTGCTATTGCACTCCTGGTTAGACCTAAACTGCATTTCGTTTCCTTGTACTTGTACATGTGTAATAACAATAAAGTTGAATCTAATCTAATCTAAAAACACTGATTTCTTTACAATTTAAAACAGCATCTTTGAATATTTTTCCTAAATATATTTCCTAAAAAAAATAATAAAAATGTAATTAAAAAATCTTACACATAGCTTAGGGACGGCATTACAGAAAATGTTGGCGGTTTTAAAACCTTGACTTTTCCAAACCGCGGTAAACCTTGAAAACGGTTATCGTCACATGACTAGCTGCAACTAACGATTATTTTAACTAGTCGATTATTTTTTCAATTAATTGATGAATCGGATAAAAACAAAGAAGAAAAGCATTCATTTCCAGCCCTTTATTCAAAAGCAGAACTAACATCTTTAGAAAGTGCACACACATGATGTCCTTGACCATCCCTGAGCTGTTATATATTATAATTATAATAACAATAATAATAATAATAATAATAATAAAATGAAAAACTAACTCAGTAGTTTTGTCCTGTTTTCAAGCCAAATATTTAAAAAAAAATCTTAAATCAAGACACATACTAGACAGATGACATGGCACAAGAAATGATGTCTTGTTTTTTGAAAAAAAAACCTCAAAATAAGTGATCGTTTGCTTACAACAAGCAAAATAATTAGCCAATGGGGTCAGAAAAATAATCTTAATGAGATATAATCTCAAACAGAAGTTAATCATTTTCTCATGCCATTGTTCTTGTCTAGTCTTGATTTAAGATTTTGTAGATATTTGGACTGGAAACGAGACTAAATGACTGAGTAAGAAAAGCTTTATCTGCAGTGCAGCTGTACATGACAACAGATGGACGAATGAATGATCCAAAACAGGCGAGTGAATAAAAGAGTAACTCTACCACCGCTGCTTTACTGCTGTTATTAACCCTTTCACTGCTGAGTTTACAAGATTCTGTCTGGCCCAGTGTTGCCAGATTGGAAATGTGAAAGTATCGTACCAGAACCTCAAAATTATCGTATTTGGAAGAAAAGTATCGTACACGAGTCAAACAGAGAGTATACAGCTATTATCTAGAGTAGACAAAGAGCATTTTGACACAACGTGCAAATTACCACAATACGTAAAAAAAACAAAAAAAACTAGGCGTACCTTAGTGGGAAGGTTCAAACTCCACCTCCGAGTCGCTGTCATTGAATACCTGCGTGTGTTGCCAGATGTTAAGGGATTCATTTTGCGGTACAAATTGGATGCCGAATTTTTAACACACTAGTCTGAGGTGTGCACGAGCCCATCCAAAGGATCTGTTATGAGCCGATCTCGTGACTTTGTTTTGATGATTAACTTTGGAAAAACACGTTCACATGATGCATTTAAACAGGGAAAAACGAGAACATCAAGGGCAAACTCCCCTGTTCTGCTCACCTTCCTTTTCAGCACTACTACTGCTAAAACTTTACTGCTTAAACGGTTAACCTCAACCTGAAAACAACTGACTTAAGCACGGCCGCGCGCAGCAGGAATGTTAACTCATGAGAGAGAGCCATTCTCCAGGTTGATTGGCTGAAAAGATGTAACGTAAGATGAGATAGAAACTACAGCTATTGGATAGAAAACGTGTCTAACTCCACCTTCTCCTCACAGACATCAGACACAAGATGAAGCTATCAATAAGTATAGAAGCCCTAAGATTACAATGAAACTCATTTTAAATGCCATAAAATTCTGAAAGTATCGCACATCATAGGATTTTTTTCATTATTGATCGTACATCGAGGTCGAAATTATCATACAAATACAATAATTATGGTACGTCTGGCAACACTGATCTGGCCCCGGAGTGAGTTTTGTTAGGTGATCATTATTGTAGAGCGTTCACCCTTAATGTTTCTGTGGCGACGCGTCATGTTTGTCTCGTGACACACCGCAGCCACAATAGCGCTGTATGACAGATGTGTCCCTTTTATTATGCTTTTCCCTTTTAATACAACATATATAAGTGAGTGTTTTTATTGTTTAAAGACGTATTCATGATCTTGATCATGATCTATAATGTGAGATGGGCATTGCCATGTGTACTTGCGTCCGGTCGTATGCCTCATTCATTAAAGCAGAACATGCAGGATTCAGCAGGTGAATTCTCCAGTTACTCCCTAAATGCATGCAGGCAAGTGTCTGTCCAGCTAGGAGAAGAACAGACTGAACTGTATTCTTAACTACGTGTGTCTAATATGAATAATACACATCGGCAAATCATATTGGACTGGATTTGTTAGATTCCAGACACTTCCTTGTGTGTTTTACAATCTCTAAATGTGTAGTTTAACTAGTACTTGTGTGTATTGACATGTCTAAGACATAAAATAAGCATTGGGTGGTTAAAACACTGCACAATTGTGATAATATGACACGTCTTTCTCTGGCTTAGCGTCAGCCAACGCACCAAAGCTCAGTTTGAATGTCTCTCATCATGCTTGTTAAGCTGAATAAACAGCAGCACCAGGGACATTACGCTCCTCACTTCAATACAGAACAACGGCAGGATTCTGTAGTGATTTACCCTGCTGTTGCTCACTCCCTCCTCATCAAAGACTCCACCATGTTTGTGTTTCAGCTGCTGGATCATTGTCGTGGTGCTCCCGTCATCACTTTAGCATATTTGGTCGTTAACACACTTTTATTGTTTATTTGGTGTGAAATGCTCCACACCGTGGAGGAGTAGAGTCACACAGATTTCTCTGCCTCCGCCATCTTTCCTCTAACGTTACCTCCACTCGTTTTTTTGCTCTGTCCTGTCTATGAGGACGAACTCTGCTGGTGCGAGAGAGGCGCTCACTCCGCGCTCAACTAAAGTTATTTTAATAGTCAAACGTCTCCGCGTCGCACGACAAGGCGAATAGATTATAAAAATTCATTGGCAGCACTATTAGCAATCGATTGTTAATCGATTCGTTGTTGCAGCCCTACTTGTTTAGATTAAGTTAACTAACATTACTTAAATAATGTTAACTAATATGTAATAAATGCATTACTAATTGTTTGTTCATGTTAGTAAATGCATTAGCTAATGGAGCATTATTTTACAGCATTACCGTTCACTTTTATTCTGTTAGTGCGGTGTGGTTTGTAGAGTTAAACACAAAACTGGAATATCATTTAGGCCAGGGGTCACCAATCTCGGTCCTGGAGGGCCGGTGTCCCTGCTGAGTTTAGCTCCAACTTGCCTCAACACACCTGCCTGGGTGTTTCAAATATACCTAGTAAGACCTTGATTAGCTTGTTCAGGTGTGCTTGATTAGGGTTGGAGCTAAAATCTTCAGGACACCGGCCCTCCAGGAACAAGTTTGGTGACCCCTGATTTAGACGAATTCATAAATGTAGAGGTCTTTATTCGACTGAATGTTTGATCGCTGTGCTCAGTTGATCAAGATCCACCAGTGCTTCCATTACATGTTCATTCAGTCATCCAATTTATCCACCGTATGTTTTACGCAGCGAATGCTTTTCCAGCAGCAACCCAGTACTGGGAAACACCCATACACACTCATTCACTACGGCCAATGTAGTTAATCAGTTCCCCTATAGCGCATGTGTTTGGACTGTGGGGGAAACCGGAGCACCCGGAGGAAACCCACACCAACACGGGGAGAACATGCAAACTCCACACAGAAACCCCAACTGACCCAGCCAAGACTCGAACCAGAGACCTTCTTGCTGTGAGGCGATCGTGCTACCCACTGCGCCCCCATTATATGTTGAATATTCATATT
The DNA here is from genome assembly GCA_903798195.1 of Danio kyathit. Classification (NCBI taxonomy): domain Eukaryota; kingdom Metazoa; phylum Chordata; class Actinopteri; order Cypriniformes; family Danionidae; genus Danio; species Danio kyathit. The sequence continues at coordinate 69,045,422 of LR812527.1, forward strand.
TTGTTTATAGTTGTGGGCTGATCTGAGATTAATGATCTTCACTGATGTTCAAACTTTGTCTTTGCAGAGAATGTGGTGATCTTTCCTGAGAAGGATGAATTTGACAAACTCAAGCCTTCATCTCCAAAAACAGCCAAAAGGTGAGAGTTAACCAGCTCAACTAACCAGCAGTAACTAACCCATTTAGAAACATCACAGAGTTTATCAGTCACTTTAACCAACCCAGTGTTGCCAGGTTGGAAATGTGAAAGAACCTCAAAATTATCGTATTTGGAGAAAAATGATCGTACACGAGTCAAACGGAGAGTATACAGCTATTATCTAGACAAACAGCGTTTTGACACAACGTGCAAATTACACACAATACGTAAAAAAAACTAGGCGTACCTTAGTGGGAAGGTTCAAACTCCACCTCCGAGTCTCTGTCATCGAATAACTGCGTGTGTTGTCAGATGTTGAGGAATTCATGGAGCGCAACAGTGCTAGTTGGCTTGAAAGCAGAGCACCCTCCCGAATTTTTAACACACTAGTCTGAGGTGTGCACCACGAGCCCATCCAGAGGATCTGTAATGAGCCGATCTCGTGACTTTGTTTTGATGATTAACTTTGGAAAAACACGTTCACATGATGCATTTGAACAGGGAAAAACGAGAACATCAAGGGCAAACTCCCCTGTTCTGCTCACCTTCCTTTTCAGCACTACTACTGCTAAAACTTTACTGCTTAAACGATTAACCTCAACCTGAAAACGACTGATGCACGGCCACGCGCAGCCAGTGTTGCCAGATGTAGCTGACTGATTCCAGCCCAAAAACTATCCAAAACCCGCCGAAATGCAAAAAAATCTGGCAACACGTCGCGCAGCAGGAACATTAACTCATGAGAGAGAGCCATTCTCCACGTTGATTGGCTGAGAAGATGTAATGTAATATGATAGAAAACGTGTCTAACTCCACCTTCTCCTCACAGACACCAGACACAAGATGCTGCTATCAATAAGTATAGAAGCCCTAAGATTACAATGAAACTCATTTTAAATGCCATACAATTCTGAAATTATTGCACATCATAGGATCTTTTTCATTATTGATTGTACATCGAGGTCGAAATTATCGTACAAATACGAAAATTATGGTACGTCTGGCAACACTGAACCAACCTATTAGCCATATCAGTCTAAATAACTCGTGAGCCTAGTCAGTCAGATTAACTAACATCAGCTTCATCAGTCAGGTTAACTAGCCCATCTTTTATGAGCCTAATCATTCAGTTTAACAAACTTGTGAATTTTGTCAGTCAGTTTAACCAACCTAAGAACTTCATCAGTCTGGTTAACTAACTAACCCGTCAGCAGGGCGCTGGTTTGCAGACATGTTTGTGCAGCTCTTCTCTCTCAGTGAACTCAGATCAGCCTGAAGCCACACGTTCACAGCTTCACTTCACACACACACACACACACACACACACACACACACACACACACACACACACACACACACACACACACACACACACACACAGAGTCAAGCGTGTGATAATTGAGCAGCAGAGCAGCCAAAAGCAGCAGGTGAAAACAGATGAAAACAAACCTCCTGCACTGAAGACACAACACTACAGCACACACACACACACACACACTCTTCTGCTCACCAACACTGCGTTATCTCAGCAGAAATACAGTCATGTATCACTTATATCTGTGACTAAATGCTGCAGCACAGTGGCTCAGTGGTTAGCACTATGTCATCATAGCAAGAAGGTCGCTGGTTCAAGTCCCGGCTGGCCAGTTGGTGTTTCTGTGTGGAGTTTGCATGTTCTCCCCGTGTTGGTGTGGGTTTCCTCCGTGTGCTCCGGTTTCCCCCACAGCCCAAACACATGCGCTATAGGGGAATTGATCAACTAAACTGGCCGTAGTGTATGAGTGTGTGTGTGTGTGTGTGTGTGTGTGTGTGTGTGTGTGTGTGTGTGTGTGTGTGTGTGTGTGTGTGTGTGTGTGTGTGTGTGTGTGTGTGTGTGTGGTGTGTGTGTGTGGTGTGTGTGTGTGAATGAGTGTGTATGGGTGTTTCCCAGTACTGGGTTGCTGATGGAAGGACATCCGCTGTGTAAAACATATGCTGGAATAGTTGGTGGTTCATTCCACTGTGTGATAAATAAGGGACTAAGCCGAAGGAACATGAGTGACTGTGAGGTAAAGCTGAATTTTCAGCATCATTACTTCAGTCTTCAGTCGATCACATGATCATTCAGACATCAGTATAATATGAGGATTTGATGATCAGAAAAGATTTGTGATGAGTAAGATTTAAAAACATGAGGAAATCAATGCTTTTCTCCATAAATGGCACATTAAATTGATCAAGTGACAACAGAAAGATTTAAAATGTTACAAGAGAATATATTATAAATAAATGCCGTTCATTTAAACTCAATTCTGTGAATCCTGAAGAATTAAATAATGCTAAAATTCAAGTTGGATTCACTGAAATAAATGACATTTTACAGTATATTCACATAAAAAGACAACTGAAATGCAAATATGTTTTGTCGAGGAGAAAAGACGTCTTTCAGAAACATCATAAACTCATAATCAATCCAGAGTCGTGAACGGTAAACTCTAATAAATGCTGGGTTGTTTAGAGAGCCTCTATTTTGCATTAAGGTCATGTTTTGGTTTTGGAGGTCTCCAACAGCAGGCTGATCTGCATGCAAGGTTTAAAAAACACTTTCATTTCTTATAATCTGCATTTATTTTTACCTGATTATCCCAGTGACTCCCATATGATTCATTCAGCGATTCACTTGTTCCTAAACCCCTCCTTAGCACGATGCTAATCTGCGCTGATTGGTCCGATGACCCAGTCTATTGTGATTGGTCGACTGTGTTCAGCGTGAGACAGAGAAAATCGCCCACACGGCTCATCAACACTGTTGAAGTAGTCAGAGTGCAGAGTGTGTGTGTGAGCCCAGTGCAGGAGTGCAGTAAAGCAGTGCAGTTTAACACCAGCATATTGCTGTACTCTTAACCACGACACACATTCAGTATTGATCCACACAGCGGCAAAAGCTGAACTATTTTGAATCTTGACCACCACACGTGTGTAGGAACAGCTGACGGTGGCCATACAGCAGTGGATCGCGAGCTCACAAATGCATTTAAATCCATAAACAAAACATCATGCGTCACGTTTTTAACGTGGTTTTAGACGCGATATGAGAATATAAAGAGTTTACCAGATACAGTATAAGCCACGCGGAGTGATTACAAGTAACAAAACACAATTAAATACTTAATTTGCAAGCTAGAGAAAACAAGGAGGCGGCCATTTTAATCACACTTAAGTTATTTACACTTGTGAAATGGAGGAAGAAACTGATCCATGAACTGTGTACTGTAAAGTTCCTGTCCAGCTCTGACAAAGTCCCACACATCAATAGTCTTTTCTGATTCTTCCTTTAACAAACGGCCGATGAATCCCCTGTTGTAAGCGTGTAGATTTCTGAAGCACTGGTCAGATTAATGAGGGGAACACAGCACAAGGCTGGGGCTATACCGCTGAGGTATTTCTGCAATAATAATCTTCACCCACTGACTCTTCACAGCCTCTTGTTTGGGTAGAGAGAATAACACTAACTTTCCCTCACACTTCAGCGTCTTCACCACAGGATTCAGCCTGGATCTGCTGCAGTGTTTGTCGTCCTCTTTCTACAGTGTTTGTGGGCGGGGCCGGGGGTTTCAATTTTCTCGGGTCTGCGCACGCAACAAATGGGTGGGGCTTGAGTTCCGTATCAATGTCACGATGACATGGCTAAAGACTCGTTACCCTGATGATTCATTTAAACCACTCTGAGTCGACTCTTTTATAGATGAATCAATAGTTTTACACATGGTGCACTTACAGATTTAAGCCTTAGCTGGATATTTCACTTCACTCAGAGCGGTGTTCCACACTGATGAAGATCATTCTCAAAAACTCATCATAGGGGCTCTTTAAACTCAATGTTGTGTCAAATAAGGACAAACCCAACCTTTGGTCTAAAGACGGTCATTTAAATTTATTTGAAACAATTAACCCAATTTTGGGATTGTCTATTTGACCCAACACTGGGTTAGGATAACCCAGCATGCTTTAGTGTGTGAGTTTGATTGTTGTGTCTGAGGATAAATGCTCAGTGCAGTGATTCAGATCTACTCCAGATGATTATATATATCAGCAGTGTGTGTGTGTGTGTGTGTGTGTGTGTGTGTGTGTGGTGTGTGTGTGTGTGTGTGTGTGTGTGTGTGTGTGTGTGTGTGTGTGCTGTTTGTTCGAGTGTGAAGCGGTGATTTCATGTGTTCTCCCGGAGCCAAACCCACGCAGGTATCGAGTGTCTGCAAACAATGGCATTCTGTGCTCGTCTCTGAGCGTCTTTGTCAACAGGCGCTTGTTAGGAACTCTTCTGGGAAACTTCACTGCGTGCTGAAAACAACAGACTAGTCAGTGCATGAGGAATATTACTGTAAACCACAAGAAGCAGGAGAGCAGACATCTACATCAGCCCTTTCACATTCACTGTAGAGGAAACCATGCAGACTGGATGAACTCTGAGCTTAGTTATGAACGATAGATGGTGCTCTAGGCTAGTGTATAACAGCAGATGGTGCTCTAGGCTAGTGTATAACAGCAGATGACGCTCTAGGCCAGTTTATAACAGCAGATGGCGCTCTAGGCTAGTGTATAACAGCAGATGACGCTCTAGGCTAGTGTATAACAGCAGGTGCCGCTCTAGGCTAGTGTATAACAGCAGATGACGCTCTAGGCTAGTTTATAACAGCAGGTGCCGCTCTAGGCTAGTTTATAACAGCAGATGACGCTCTAGGCTAGTTTATAACAGCAGATGACGCTCTAGGCTAGTTTATAACAGCAGATGGCGCTCTAGGCTAGTGTATAACAGCAGATGACGCTCTAGGCTAGTTTATAACAGCAGATGACGCTCTAGGCTAGTGTATAACAGCAGATGACGCTCTAGGCTAGTTTATAACAGCAGATGACGCTCTAGGCTAGTGTATAACAGCAGATGACGCTCTAGGCTAGTTTATAACAGCATATGACGCTCTAGGCTAGTTTATAACAGCAGATGACGCTCTAGGCTAATTTATAACAGCAGATGACGCTCTAGGCTAGTTTATAACAGCAGATGACGCTCTAGGCTAGTGTATAACAGCAGATGACGCTCTAGGCTAGTTTATAACAGCAGATGACGCTCTAGGCTAGTGTATAACAGCAGATGACGCTCTAGGCTAGTTTATAACAGCAGATGACGCTCTAGGCTAGAGTATAACAGCAGATGACGCTCTAGGCTAGTGTATAACAGCAGATGGCGCTCTAGGCTAGTTTATAACAGCAGATGACGCTCTAGGCTAGTGTATAACAGCAGATGGCGCTCTAGGCTGGTTTATAACAGCAGATGACGCTCTAGGCTAGTTTATAACAGCAGATGACGCTCTAGGCTAGTTTATAACAGCAGATGACGCTCTAGGCTAGTTTATAACAGCAGATGACGCTCTAGGCTAGTTTATAACAGCAGATGACGCTCTAGGCTAGTTTATAACAGCAGATGACGCTCTAGGCTAGTTTATAACAGCAGATGGTGCTCTAGGCTAGTTTATAACAGCAGATGACGCTCTAGGCTAGTTTATAACAGCAGATGACGCTCTAGGCCAGTTTATAACAGCAGATGACGCTCTAGGCTAGTTTATAACAGCAGATGACGCTCTAGGCTAGTGTATAACAGCAGATGACGCTCTAGGCTAGTGTATAACAGCAGATGGCGCTCTAGGCTAGTGTATAACAGCAGATGACGCTCTAGGCTAGTTTATAACAGCAGATGACGCTCTAGGCTAGTTTATAACAGCAGATGACGCTCTAGGCTAGAGTATAACAGCAGATGGCGCTCTAGGCTAGAGTATAACAGCAGATGACGCTCTAGGCTAGTGTATAACAGCATAGGCTAGAGTATAACAGCAGATGGCGCTCTAGGCTAGAGTATAACAGCAGATGGCGCTCTAGGCTAGTGTATAACAGCAGATGGCGCTCTAGGCTAGTGTATAACAGCAGATGACGCTCTAGGCTAGTGTATAACAGCAGATGACGCTCTAGGCTAGTTTATAACAGCAGATGGCGCTCTAGGCTAGTGTATAACAGCAGATGGCGCTCTAGGCTAGTGTATAACAGCAGATGGCGCTCTAGGCTAGTGTATAACAGCAGATGACGCTCTAGGCTAGTTTATAACAGCAGATGACGCTCTAGGCTAGTGTATAACAGCAGATGACGCTCTAGGCTAGTTTATAACAGCAGATGGCGCTCTAGGCTAGTTTATAACAGCAGATGGCGCTCTAGGCTAGTTTTATAACAGCAGATGGCGCTCTAGGCTAGTGTATAACAGCAGATGGCGCTCTAGGCTAGTGTATAACAGCAGATGCCGCTCTAGGCCAGTTTATAACAGCAGATGGCGCTCTAGGCTAGTGTATAACAGCAGATGACGCTCTAGGCTAGTGTATAACAGCAGGTGCCGCTCTAGGCTAGTGTATAACAGCAGATGACGCTCTAGGCTAGTTTATAACAGCAGGTGCCGCTCTAGGCTAGTTTATAACAGCAGATGACGCTCTAGGCTAGTTTATAACAGCAGATGACGCTCTAGGCTAGTTTATAACAGCAGATGGCGCTCTAGGCTAGTGTATAACAGCAGATGACGCTCTAGGCTAGTTTATAACAGCAGATGACGCTCTAGGCTAGTGTATAACAGCAGATGACGCTCTAGGCTAGTTTATAACAGCAGATGACGCTCTAGCTAGTGTATAACAGCAGATGACGCTCTAGGCTAGTTTATAACAGCATATGACGCTCTAGGCTAGTTTATAACAGCAGATGACGCTCTAGGCTAATTTATAACAGCAGATGACGCTCTAGGCTAGTTTATAACAGCAGATGACGCTCTAGGCTAGAGTATAACAGCAGATGACGCTCTAGGCTAGTGTATAACAGCAGATGGCGCTCTAGGCTAGTTTATAACAGCAGATGACGCTCTAGGCTAGTGTATAACAGCAGATGACGCTCTAGGCTAGTTTATAACAGCAGATGACGCTCTAGGCTAGAGTATAACAGCAGATGACGCTCTAGGCTAGTGTATAACAGCAGATGGCGCTCTAGGCTAGTTTATAACAGCAGATGACGCTCTAGGCTAGTGTATAACAGCAGATGGCGCTCTAGGCTGGTTTATAACAGCAGATGACGCTCTAGGCTGGTTTATAACAGCAGATGACGCTCTAGGCTAGTTTATAACAGCAGATGACGCTCTAGGCTAGTTTATAACAGCAGATGACGCTCTAGGCTAGTTTATAACTGCAGATGACGCTCTAGGCTAGTTTATAACAGCAGATGACGCTCTAGGCTAGTTTATAACAGCAGATGGTGCTCTAGGCTAGTTTATAACAGCAGATGACGCTCTAGGCTAGTTTATAACAGCAGATGACGCTCTAGGCCAGTTTATAACAGCAGATGACGCTCTAGGCTAGTTTATAACAGCAGATGACGCTCTAGGCTAGTGTATAACAGCAGATGACGCTCTAGGCTAGTGTATAACAGCAGATGGCGCTCTAGGCTAGTGTATAACAGCAGATGACGCTCTAGGCTAGTTTATAACAGCAGATGACGCTCTAGGCTAGTTTATAACAGCAGATGACGCTCTAGGCTAGAGTATAACAGCAGATGACGCTCTAGGCTAGAGTATAACAGCAGATGACGCTCTAGGCTAGAGTATAACAGCAGATGGCGCTCTAGGCTAGAGTATAACAGCAGATGGCGCTCTAGGCTAGTGTATAACAGCAGATGGCGCTCTAGGCTAGTGTATAACAGCAGATGGCGCTCTAGGCTAGTGTATAACAGCAGATGACGCTCTAGGCTAGTGTATAACAGCAGATGACGCTCTAGGCTAGTTTATAACAGCAGATGGCGCTCTAGGCTAGTGTATAACAGCAGATGGCGCTCTAGGCTAGTGTATAACAGCAGATGGCGCTCTAGGCTAGTGTATAACAGCAGATGACGCTCTAGGCTAGTTTATAACAGCAGATGACGCTCTAGGCTAGTGTATAACAGCAGATGACGCTCTAGGCTAGTTTTTAACAGCAGATGACGCTCTAGGCTAGTTTATAACAGCAGATGGCGCTCTAGGCTAGTTTATAACAGCAGATGGCGCTCTAGGCTAGTGTATAACAGCAGATGGCGCTCTAGGCTAGTGTATAACAGCAGATGACGCTCTAGGCTAGTGTATAACAGCAGATGGCACTCTAGGCTAGTGTATAACAGCAGATGACGCTCTAGGCTAGTGTATAACAGCAGATGGCGCTCTAGGCTAGTGTATAACAGCAGATGACGCTCTAGGCTAGTGTATAACAGCAGATGACGCTCTAGGCTAGTGTATAACAGCAGATGACGCTTTAGGCTAGTTTATAACAGCAGATGACGCTCTAGGCTAGTGTATAACAGCAGATGACGCTCTAGGCTAGTGTATAACAGCAGATGGTGCTCTAGGCTAGATTATAACAGCAGATGGCGCTCTAGGCTAGATTATAACAGCAGATGGCGCTCTAGGCTAGTTTATAACAGCAGATGGTGCTCTAGGCTAGTTTATAACAGCAGATGACGCTCTAGGCTAGTTTATAACAGCAGATGACGCTCTAGGCTAGTGTATAACAGCAGATGGCGCTCTAGGCTGGTTTATAACAGCAGATGACGCTCTAGGCTAGTGTATAACAGCAGATGGCGCTCTAGGCTAGTGTATAACAGCAGATGATGCTCTAGGCTAGTTTATAACAGCAGATGACGCTCTAGGCTAGTTTATAACAGCAGATGACGCTCTAGGCTAGTTTATTACAGCAGATGACGCTCTAGGCTAGTTTATAACAGCAGATGACGCTCTAGGCTAGTTTATAACAGCAGATGGCGCTCTAGGCTAGTGTATAACAGCAGATGATGCTCTAGGCTAGTTTATAACAGCAGATGACGCTCTAGGCTAGTTTATAACAGCAGATGACGCTCTAGGCTAGTGTATAACAGCAGGTGACGCTCTAGGCTAGTTTATAACAGCAGATGACGCTCTAGGCTAGTTTATAACAGCAGATGACGCTCTAGGCTAGAGTATAACAGCAGATGACGCTCTAGGCTAGAGTATAACAGCAGATGACGCTCTAGGCTAGAGTATAACAGCAGATGGCGCTCTAGGCTAGAGTATAACAGCAGATGGCGCTCTAGGCTAGTGTATAACAGCAGATGGCGCTCTAGGCTAGTGTATAACAGCAGATGACGCTCTAGGCTAGTTTATAACAGCAGATGACGCTCTAGGCTAGTGTATAACAGCAGGTGACGCTCTAGGCTAGTGTATAACAGCAGATGATGCTCTAGGCTAGTGTATAACAGCAGATGGCGCTCTAGGCTAGTTTATAACAGGAGATGACGCTCTAGGTTAGTTTATAACAGCAGATGGCGCTCTAGGCTCGTTTATAACAGCAGATGGCGCTCTAGGCTAGTTTATAACAGCAGATGACGCTCTAGGCTAGTTTATAACAGCAGATGACGCTCTAGGCTAGTTTATAACAGCAGATGGTGCTCTAGGCTAGTGTATAACAGCAGGTGACGCTCTAGGCTAGTTTATAACAGCAGATGACGCTCTAGGCTAGAGTATAACAGCAGATGACGCTCTAGGCTAGTTTATAACAGCAGATGGTGCTCTAGGCTAGTGTATAACAGCAGACGGGCTCTAGGCTAGTTGTTAACTTTTTCGTTTAACTAAAGAACATTACAAATGTGTAGTGTGTTCATAGAATAAAAGAGTCATAATTGCTCTGTCAGACTTCAATATTAAATGGTTGTTCTGTCGCAGTGAGAACGACGCGTCATCAGAAAACGAGCAGCTGTTGAGCCGCAGTATCGACAGTGATGAAGAAGCAGCGCAGGACAAACAAGGAGCAGCAGATCTTTGTCTTCTTTCACTGGTGCATCTGACCAGAGACAAAACCTGCTCCACCAACACCATCAACAACAACAACAACAACCACAACAACCACTGCAGCAGAGCCACTGGGGTCAGTAAAACACCTCACACAGCTGACTTCTTCAGATACTTGATTCTAATTCCTGATAGTGTTTAATATTGTGGGTAGATCTGAGTTTACATCTCAGAGATTTACAAGATGTGCAAGAAATGTAAGAATAAAGCCATTAATGCAAGATGTATATTCAGTACAAGATGTAAAAACAGAAATGCAAGATGCAAACTGTAAAATGCTAAGATGTAAACTGAGAGGGGCTAAGACGTAAAATGAGAAATGTGAGACGTAAACACAAACTGAGAAATGCTAAGGTGTAATCTGAGACATGCGAGACATGAACTGATATGTGCAAAAGGTAAACTGAGAATTGCAAGACAAAGAACATAAAAAATTTGAGCCATAAACTGAAGTATGCAAGTATGTAAACTGAGCGAGGCGTAAACTGAGAATTGCGAGACATTAATTAAAATATGCAAAGACGTAAGCTGAGAAATGTGAGATGTAAACTGAGCAAGACATAAACTGAGAAATGCTAAAATGTAAACTGAGAATTGCGAGACGTAAACATGTAAACAGAGAAACGTAAGACAAACTGAAATACGCAAAGATGCAAACTGAGAAATGTGAGAAGTAAACTGAGAAATGTGAGACGTAAACACGTAAACTGAGAAATGCTAAGATGTAAACTGAGAAATGCGAGACACAATCTGAGAAATGTGAGATGTAACCGAGAAATGCGAGATGCAAAAGAAATGTGAGGTGTAAACTAAGACACACGAGACATAAACTGAGAAATGCTAAGATGTAAACTGAGAAATGTGAGATGTAAACTGAGAAATGCTAAGATGTAAACTGAGAAATGTGAGACGTAAACTGAGAAATGCTAAGATGTAAACTGAGAAATGCTAAGATGTAAACTGAGAAATGCTAAGATGTAAACTGAGAAATGCGAGACACAATCTGAGAAATGTGAGATGCAACCAAGATATGCGAGATGCTAAAGAAATGTGAGGTGTAAACAAAGACACACGAGACATAAACTGAGAAGCCTGAGACGTAAACACAAACTGAGAAATGCTAAGATGTAAACTGAGAAATGCGAGACGTAAACTGAGAAATGTCAGACGTAAACTGAGAAACCTGAGACGTTAACTGAGAAATGTAAACACGTAAACTGAGAAATGCTAAAATGTAAACTGAGAAATGCAAGAGGTAAATGTAAACAGAGAAATGTAAGACATAAACTGAAATACGCAAAGATGTAAACTGAGAAATGTGAGACATAAACTGAAAAATGTGACATGTAAACTGAGAAATGTGAGCAGTCAACACGTATACTGAGAAATGTCAGACGTAAACACGTAAACAGAGAAACGTGAGACGTAAACTGAGAAACGCTAAGATGTAAACTGAGAAATGTGAGACACAATCTGAGAAATGTGAGATGCAAAAGAAATCTGAGGTGTAAACTAAGACACACGAGACGTAAACTGAGAAATGCGAGACATAAACTGAAAAATGAGAGGTGTAAACCAAGATACACACGACAGAGAAATGTGAGACAGAAATGCTAAATGTAAACTGAGAAACAGGAAACTAAGAATGTGAGATGTAAACCGAGAAACACAAGATGTGAAAACTAAGAAACACATAAACTGAGAAATGTGAGAGGTCAACTGAGATGTATGAGACAGACATAAATGTAGGATGTAAACTGAGAAGTTAGAGATGTAAACAGAAATGTGATAAATAAATGTAGGACATAAACTGAGCTACTGGAGAGAAATGTGAACTATGAACTCAGAACTGCAAGAAGAAGGTCAGAATGAACGTTGCAGTGACTTTATTCTGCTTTATTCAGAGGAAACCAGCTGCAGCACTACTACTACCTTCATCTTTAAATCCTCACATTCCTCTGCTCTGCATCTGAAACTGATGTGGATTCACACTGGTCTGTGTTTGTGTGACTCATCCAAACATTTCCTGTTTCTGCAGATTCACAGCAGAAGGAAAAAGATCCTGGATTTGTACACAAAAGCCTGCAGTGTTGCGGAGGGTGAGTGTAACTTTACAGCGCAGTCACATTATACTGATGTAAAACACAGACAACTGCTCCTCTGTTACAGCAGTAATGAGCAGGAGTGTGGGATAATGAGACACATACACAGCACTGACAACACCTACATTACAGAACTGCTAATGGCAATAAAAACATGCTTATTTCAAAAATTTAAAAGAAAAATAAGTCTTAAATACTCCAACCCCAAATCAGAGAAAGTTGAGACAGCATGAAAAACACAAACAAAAATAGAAAGCAGTTAGTGACCAATTTACTTTGACTTGTATCCCAGTGCAGACAACACAACAGACATTATTAATGTGTTCCTCATGATTGTTAAATGAACACGTATTCCAATTCTGCTTCTTGCAACACATTTCAAATAAAGTTGTATCAGTAAAGCATTTAGCACTGTGTAATGTTGCCGTTCCTTTTCTCAACACTTAAAGACGTTTAGGGACTGAAGACAGCGAGTGATGAAGTGTTTCAGGTGTCATTTTGTCGCAATCATCTTGCAAACAAGTCTTAAGGTGGGCAACAGTACGGGGTCTCTGTTGTTGCATTCTGTGCTTTAAATAGCTCCACACATTCTCTATTGGAGACAGGTCGGGATTGCAGGCAGGCCAGTCCAGTACCTGTCTGCTCTTCCTCTGCAGTAGTACTCTGTAATGTGTGCAGAATGTGGTTCAGCATCGTCTTGATGAAATGTGCATGGGCATCCCTGGAGAAGAAGAATCTCTCTGTACTGTACCGACACAACCCCAGACCATGACAGACCCTGGCTTCTGGACTTGTTGCTGGTAACAGTCTGGATAATCTTTTTCTTCTTTGGTCCGGAGCACATAGCATCCATTTCTCCCAAATATACCTGAAATACCTTTCACCTTTACCTTTATCTTTATTTCTCTAGCGCTTCTACAATGTAGATTGTAGCTTCACATAGAAGATTATAGTGAATGTAAACAGTGTCAGTTCAGTTTTCAGAGATTAAGTTCAGTTCAGTTTAGCTCAGTTCAGTGTGGGTTAATAATCACTACTGAGAGTCCAAACACTGAAGAGTAAATCCATCGATGCGCAGCTCTACAGATCCCGAACCATGCAAGCCAGTGGCGACAGCGGCGAGGAAAACACTTCACCAACTGGCAAAAGCGAAGGATAAAAAAAACAGAGAAACCAGGCTCAGTTGGGCACGACCATTTCTTCTATGGCCAAATGTCTTGTGCAGAGCTGCAGTCTAGGCGCCGGAGAATGCTGGAGAACGCTGGACCTCAACGAAGACTCGTCTGTCCCTGGAGCGTCACAGGAATCAGTCTCAGGCTCCCTAATCCTCCATGACCACCACAGCAGCTGCTCAGGATACGGCCTGGTCCAGGATTATGAAAACCTTGGGACCATCTCGTCGCTGGTCTTGGATCGAATCAGTGACGCTGCATAGTCTGAGGGCCTCAAGATGAGTACCCCCAGGTGGAAATAAAGAATAAGGAGAATAATTAGCGTAGCTGCTGTTCATAGTGTATATAAACGAGTGCAAAATGCAAAATCCTACGTGGGGCACATCATGCGTCATACCGTTTAGTGATGCACTGAGTGTATGCTTTGCTAAAAAGATAGGTCTTTAATCTAGTTTTGAAGAGCGAGAGTGTGTCTGAGCCTCGGACATTATCAGGAAGGCTATTCCAGAGTTTAGGAGCCATAAATGAGAAGGCTTGACCTCTTTTACTCGACTTTGCTATTCTAGGTACTACCAGAAGCCCTGAGTTTTGAAATACTGATTCATCTGGGCACAGTACACGTCTCCACTGTGTGATGGTCCGTCCCAGATGCCTACGAGCCCAAAGAAATCAACAGCGCTTCTGGACACTGTTAACATAGGGCTTCTTTTTGGCGCAGTGCAGTTTTGTCTGGCATTTGTGGATGTAACTCTGTATTGTGGTGCTTGACAAAAGTTTACCGCAGTAGTCCTGAGCCCATGTGCTGATCTGGCTTATAGATGAATGAGGATTCTTGATGCAGCGCCCCCTGAGGGGTCGGAGGTCACGGTTGTTCAGCTTAGGCACTGAAACTCCTCCAGATTCCTTCAATCTTTAATGATGTTCTGCACTGTTGAAGGTGAAATATCCACATGTCTTCCTCTCTTTCTCTGAGGAACATTGTGTTTACACACAGCTCAATCATTTTCTCTCATATTTGTTGTCAAACTGGCGATCCTCGGCCCGTCTTTGCTCCTAAAAGACTAGACCTTTCTTGATGCTGCTTTTGTACCAAGTCATAATCACAATCACCTGTTGACATCACCTGTGTCACATCACATCATTATTCGCTAGTTTAGCTGATTACTGTCCTAAACTGCTTCTGGCACAACTGTTTCTGGAGTGTGCTGCAAGAACCAACATTGGAATATGCGTTTATTTGGGAAAAAAAACAATAAAAATCTTTGATGAAATGTTTGATGTATTATTGTGTGCATACTGTACGTGCACATAATAATACATCACGCACACATCTACATACACACAAAACACAGCTTGCCGTAAAAACTCAACAGCAGGGAAGCGTCTTCTCTTAGCTGAAGAGTTATCTCCTCAATGGCAGGGAAAGAGTTCATAAATAAAGGTGAATGTAACTAACGCCTGCTGATTGCTGTGTGCAGGTCTGAGCCCGACGGAGCTGCCGTTCGACTGTCTGGAGCGCAGCAGCCGGATGCTCAGCGCCACCTACAGCACAGATAAAGCGGTGGTGAAGACGTGGAGACACCTGGCGGAGAGCTTCGGCCTAAAGAGAGATGAGATCGGTGGCATGACGGACGGGATGCAGCTGTTCGACCGCATCAGCACCGCTGGATACAGCATCCCTGACCTGCTGGCTCGCCTGCTGCAGATCGAGCGGCTGGACGCGGTGGAGACGCTCTGCTGCGACATCCTGAGCGGAACACAGAACTGCACAAATCCGCCCCTGAGCTCCCGCTGTGCCAGCGTCTGAACACCAGCACTAGCAGGATGCAAACCGTGACCGGCTGTGTTTGACCGCCATATCCTGATTCACTAGACACTCCAAGTGCAGAACGCAGCCGAGTGCGAAACTAAAGACGACACGCCACTTTTAAAAGGGGCCTATTATGCAGATATCACTTTTATAAGGAGTTGTGTGTGTGTCAGCAGTGTGTGAATATCTCCAGTCTCTAATGGTCAACATGAATTAATTCTATTTGTTATAATCACACAGTCTGCAGAAACACTTTGATTGACATTCTTCCTTTGTAAGTGTCATCAGAGGGGGAAAGTCCTGCCCACTGGTCTCCCTCATTAGCATAAACAGCAGCCCTGAGTGAGAAGCAGTCGTCTGTCCATTAGCCTTGACAGCCCATTCACACGGGGCTTCAGCGTCAGCGCTTGACAGAGGGCGTGTCTGAAGTTGGGGCTGACGCGATCATCATAGCAGCATCAGCCAATGAAATTAGTCAGCAATAGGCCACTGTTGGAGCTGGTGTATTTGCATACAGCGCTCTGATTGGCTGACGCTTCCGTCGCCGCTTGAAAAGTTGAGCAAGTCCCAACTTCTGCAGCGAGCAATGCCTCTGAAGCGGCGCCCACGGATCCACAATGCAGTTCGGCAACGCCTGGTGTCACCCATTCAAAGTGAATGAGAAGTGTTGAAGCTGACGCCCCGTGTGAATGGGGTGTTAGAGTGTTTGGGTTGCTGAAGATAATGTCAACATAGACTAAAGCCTGTTTCACACTGCAAACGTGAGCAGAGCGTGAGCAGCGTGTGTATTGTTCGGCGTCCATGTTAACAGATTAGAGCTTTCATACTGCCTGCAGAAGCAGTGTGTCAGAGCGAGGCGTGAGCTTCGCTGAAGCAGCAGTGCCGCAATAGGTTCAGTGCTGGGTCTATTTTTGCCGCGCTGCTCAAGCGCATTTAAAGTGACAGTGCATTGATAATGACCAAAAACACACTGAATGACAGTAAAAAGTAGCAATGTTACCCAATAAATGCATCAATAATATCCACTGATTTATAGATAGTCAATCACATGAACTTAAACGATTAAAAACGACAACAAAAAGTTATTCAGCCCCGAACTACAAAACCAAGTTTAAAACTATTAGTTTTGCTAAAGTTGCACACTAGTATGATCATGTATAAATATCATTATAACTATATTGTAGAAATAATATTATAACCATAGGCCTACATTATGCTGGCAATCAAAAACAAATTGACATGATGTCACAGGGATTGTCTTCAGACCGAGTCCACCTGAAAAGGCATGAATGACACTCCTCAGGTTAAGGAAACAGCATTGGGAGGAATTTGCCTAATTGGTCCTTGGTGCTGATGAAAAGTAAAAAAAAAAAAAAAAAAAAGTGCATTTCTAGATCGATAGGTAACTAGATAGAATAGACAGAGATAGATTGATCTGTGCAGCAGCTGCTGATGAGCTGCACTGAAAGGCACTTCACACCTAGTTCTGCTCTCTACACGCGCTGCTTGCATTCTGTTTGCGCTTGCGGTGTGAAACAGGTGTAAGAGGATTATAGATCATAGTGGAGTTTTAGATGAAGCACATATTGCATTTGGGCTCAATTCAAGCTGACCATGCCTAGTGTGAATACACCCTTAGACACACACACTCGCAAACTTCCCCAAGCACTTCCCCTCAGGGGAATCTCCATTTGAGGCTCTGTCCACATGAACACGAGTACTTTCAAACTGTTTTTCCCTTTGCAGTTTTATTATACACAGTTTGGTGGTTCGTCCACAGGAGAATGCAGCATTGGGTGACTAAACACAAAACTTTCTGAACCCCCGGGTACAGTGTGGTCATGTGGACACTACAACTGAAGTTTTCACCTCATCAGTGTGTGCGCCGTTTTCTGCTTTCTGATTGGCCGACAGAGCTGGGTTCACATCAAAGGTAGATTCTGCACGTTTGTATTCAGTGTCGTTTGCACCGCAGGACAGTCATTCGCCACTGTTCTCACATTTGCATTGACTTGTATGCAGTGTCCTCACTCAAACTCTCAGCATGAAAGGCTGTCATCGCCCCCTGTTAGTTCAACGTGCTCTTAACATGCATCCCTCACTCACTCACTATCCTTCAGCTTAGTCACTAATTTATCAAGGGCAGCCACAGTGGAATGAACCACCAATTACCCTGGCATATGTTTTACACAACTCTTCCAGCCATAACCCAGCACTGGGAAACACCCACACACACGCACACACAGACTCAAACATGCATCACATTTTTGTTTTCATGTGGATGGAGATTTAAAAAGAAGGTATATTGAAACCCTGTGTGGATATGGCCCTAAAGAGCGATCCACTGCATCAAGTGAATGAGGGAAGCTCTGAGAGTCTGCCAGAATGCAACGCGATTGTGATGTCACAACAGGCCCGTAGCCAGGGGAGGTTTGGATGGTTGGAAAGACCCACACTTCACTGACAAAGGTCCTGAATTTGTCCCATTCATGAGCTCATTTGACCTGTTTTGACTGCCATGCCATGATGAATTCTGAAAATAACCCATCAACAAAGGCTTTAAGCCCAAGTGGAATCCTATATTGGCTGTCGGTACACATGTCAGTTTGCTTTCAGCAGCTTTGTTTCAGTTGCACACAGAGAATAACAAACTTGCATATGCAGAAGATGCCAAAAGTGAATAGCCCTTAAGGTCTTT
>LR812527.1:69068244-69081038 GCA_903798195.1 Danio kyathit
AAACATTCTCTTTCTCTATTCACTTTTTTCCTTTGGAAAAATCTGCATGATAAAAAGCATTTAAATAAATACATAAAAAACTATCAACTGGGCAACACCGTGGCTCAATGGGTAGCACAATCACCTCACAGCAAGAAGGTCGCTGGTTTGAGTCTCGGCTGGGTCAGTTGGTGTTTCTGTGTGGAGTTTGCATGTTCTCCCCGTGTTGGTGTGGGTTTCCTCCGGGTGCTCCGGTTTCCCCCACAGTCCAAACACATGCGCTATAGGGGAACTGATCAACTAAACTGGCCGTAGTGTATGAGTGTGTGCAAGAGTGTGTGGGTGTTTCCCAGTGTTAGGTTGCAGCTGGAAGGGCATCCACCGCATAAAACATATGCTGAATAAGTTGGCGGTTCATTCCGCTGTGGCGACCCCAGATTAATAAAGGGACTAAGCTGAAGAGAAAATGAATGAAAAGGTATATAAACATATTTAAAGTATACTATATATGTATATTTTAATAATTAAAGTAAACTTTATCTTCTTAATATAAAATTAAAAGCAATAAATTCACTAATAAAAACAACTGTACATCGTTTGTGAACTTAAGTAGCCATTTTTGTAATTATATTTTAATATAAATAAAAAATATTGTATACAAATTTAATCAAAAATCAAATCAAACTAATACTGTCACAATTTTACATATGAATTGAGTAATTGCTGTTTGTGATTCGGCAGCCGTTTCTCTTCAGTGGAAATCTTTATTATGAACAGGCCCTCGATCTCTAAACAGGCTCGCAGCGCTCATCATCTGACAGCTGTTTGGGCCAGACAGCAGGATCGAGGAGGAAGCTGCGTTTCGCTGTTTGTCGTTTTTCCCTAAACCTTCTCTAAATCTTACTCCTGCACACTCTTTCTGCCTCCACCACAGCTCTACTCTGATCAACCGCTGGCACACTGGCGAGTGTCTTTAAACCGTGCACTCAGTCCTCGCGCAAACGGAATGTTCCATTATTCATGGGGGCCCCCGGAAAAAGTAATAATGTTACAATTTTAATAATCATAGACAGATTGTACAGCATTCATTCATTCATTTTCTTGTCGGCTTTGTCCCTTGCGGGGTCGCCACAGCGGAATGAACCGCCAACTTATCCAGCACGATTTTACACAGCGGATGCCCTTCCAGCCACAACCCATCTCTGGGAACTTCCACACACACATTCACACTCATACACTATGGACAATTTAGCCTACCCAATTCACCTGTACTGCATGTCTTTGGACTGTGGGGGAAACCGGAGCACCCGGAGGAAACCCACGCGAACGCAGGGAGAACATGCAAACTCCACACAGAAACGCCAACTGACCCAGCCCAGCCGAGGTTCGAACCTACGACCCAGCGACGTTCTTGCTGTGAGGCAACAGCACTACCTACTGCGCCACTGGGTTGCCCATTGTACAGCATATGATAGAAAATTATTAAAAGAGCTCTATGGTTAATATTGACCTTATTCTTTAATGCAGAAGTGCAGCCGTTTTTGAGATTTTAATTTTGAGTTTTAGAACTTCTGATTCAGTTTCCTGTGGGAGAAATGACTAGGAATAATAAACCACAGAAAACAATCAAACTACACGCTCTACAAACAAGTGTTCATGACTATACAGACAAGCAGAATAATATAATAAGGAAAGATCAGTTTGTGACATCAAGCAGCAGAACAAGCTGTTTTTAACCTCTACAAATGAATGGAAGTGAATGAGAGCGGACGTCTCCAGCCAAAAATGCTCAAATTGTAGTGGCAATTTTCTGTAAGGAGGCTCTCTCAGTGGTCAAGAAGACAAATTCTTACCCAAAGTGTCTTTTAAGGTTTTATTCTTTGCAAAGAAGGTGAGACGATCATACAGCAACGCAGGTTTCTGCAGAGAGTGAGACGCCGAAACAGAGTGCGTTCTCTTTTTATCTAGTTTGTAATGCCCACACGGTCATCAGTGACATACAGGATGATCACAGTTACATCAGCGCTCAGCTCATTTTTGACCATCTATATTTCAGCCTTACATCCCATCCTGAACATATAGCTTGTTAAATCACCATGCACTTATCCAGATCTTATCTGGTGATGAACAGATGTTAAAGTGGTCACATTGGTCTAACTTAAACAGTACACGAAGAATAAGGTGAATAGGCTTCTTGGCATTGATCGGGGCCCCCTAATTCCTCGAGGCCCTAAGCAGCTGCTCACCTCATTTATTGGTAAAGTCCGCCCCTGTGTCTATGAGTAGATGCTTAATGAAGTGTATTTGTATTTATTGAGTGTATCCATTCATCTTGATGTACTCGGTGTTCAAACTACAGTAGTGTACCGCAGTAGTGCACACATTTCCAAGCAAACATGCCCCTAACCTGAGCCAAAAACTGTTTAAAATCCGTAAGGACAAAGGGAAATTCTTTAATATCCTATAGGATGAACTGAAATTCAGCACTTCAGGATCATGAAACTGCACAGCTCTAACTAAATGCATCCGCCTGCTGACACCACAGATGTAAACTTTAATTGTCCAAAAAGTATTTATGTAATTATATTTTATAAAAAGTATTATATGTGTAAGCACAAATGCATGAGCAACAGAAGCCCACAGGGGACAGCTTCAGATCTTTGTTTTGTTTTATTTACATTTTTAAAATGTTTTGTTTTATGTTTGAATGTGAAATGATGCAATTAAAGTGTTAAATAATATCAGATGTGAAATATCTCTGAGGAGTGAGAGGAATAACAGTATTATACAGTGCTGCATTTATTCACATAGGCAGGGAGAGTTTGATGATGATGATGATACACAGAATAATGTAAACACTGTCCTGCACGTATCTGTACGACACAAATAAATGTTTGATTTATAGCCTATGATGACATGAATCATATATCCTGCCTTGTGTGCTTGTCAAGATGTTTTACAGCCTGTATATTAAACAATCTGAATGTCAAATAAGATATACAGCTTAAGTTTCTGTGAATAATATTAATTAAAATAACTTTAAAATACGTATACAATTTAAACATGACATCCAAATAATACAAATGTAACTAATAACATAAAATAAACTAAAATATAAATGACATAATCAAGATAAATAAAAAGAAAACTTCAACATAGAAACCTTTACAATGATATTATGATTTAACCTAGCCAATTGACAGCAAGTTTACTATTCGATTAACTTCAGCTCCTTTGCAACTATAATTGTATCTTGACATTTCTTGCTATTAATATACTGTAGCGAGTGTATATACAAATGAAAGTCTATAATAAAAACCTTTAAACAAGGTTTACTCAATCTACATTGAATGTATGTATATGATGTATATGAATATGAACTTTACCAAATAAAATCAAAAGATTCCACAGGAAAATTGTTTGAGTCAATAAAATTTAACACTTTGGGGGTCAAATTACATCTAAAACCTGATTTATTTTTTGACATACAGCAATAAGCCTTCCCAAAATTTATTTGAATGTTGACATTTATAAAAAAAGATGAACCAAAGACTCTGGATGATCAAACAGAATGAGTCATGTCCATCAGTCTGCATACATTTAGATCATGTATAAGTGCTAACATAAATGTTGTGAAGTATTTTAAATGTACAGTAGTTCCCTATGTTTATTACTTATATTACTTTAACTGTTTTTTTCCACACAATATCTTCAAAACTAATTTCCTCTAGGCTTTAAGGCTCTGTTTTTAAAAAATAATAATCTTTTAACAATCTATGCGCTGTATCTGACGCTTTAGATGACGTAACCTCGTTGGATTAGCATAAAGCGCAGGTCATGGTCTGAAGATCAGTCATCCGCGTTTAGCAGAGAAGCCCTGCACTAATATGGAAACACTTTTACAAATCAGAGAGATATTGTCGTAGTTTCCGACTTTTCTTTTAATGAATCAAACTCAGTCTGGAGGTTATGAATATCAGAAGAATATACTGTATTGGAGTATTTTCCAAAAAAGCAGAGACAGCCTGGAGCAGACCCATCTCAGTCTCTCCCCAGGACAAATCCAATGTCCCTCACACTTGCTGTACCCTTTATCCTTGCTTCCTCCCACCCAGGGGCGTTGCTAGGGTCGAAAGAGATAAGGGGCTTAGCCCCACTTCTCATTTACTAGACTGTTATGAGCCATATCATACCTCTTGAGCCTCCTATCTCCTCCCGATTTGCAGTTTCTGTTTGGTTTTTGAAAATAATGTAATTTTCTGCATGTCTTCAAATCTAAAAATATGATTTATTCTATAGTGCGAGTTGTTATCCAATGTGATATAAAGCTACTGTTCATTTGGACAGAGTGATTATCTGAGGTGTAGTGTTGTCAAAATACTATAATTTCTAAATTCAATTCCTTGCAAAATATTAATATTCAATAGGCTACTCTTTTTGATATAGTAACAATTGTATCAAAAATAGTACAAAAAATAAAAAAGATCTACATGCTAGAAATATGTTTACTTCAAATTTCTTTAGAGGGATTTTTTTTCAGTTTTCCTCAAAATAGTCTGATGTGGGCAGTGTAGCACTTTAAACACATGTAATGCCTGTTTCAGTCATACTTGAGAAGAAACTCCAAATATGCCTCACAAAAGTAGCAGAACAATGCAGGAAATCCCTGATATGGATGAAGGCATCCAGCTATTGCTGTAGTTGAATGAATGAAAATAGAATCTGAATAAACATAAAAAGGCTTTATTTATATGACTGCGACAATAAATGGTTTATATGTGTTCATCTAGCCATCTAAGGTATTTTCATAAGAATAAAGTCGATTATAATTCGATGCTAACTGACAGCATGTTACAGTAGAATATCTATAAAATAATATGCTAGAACTCACTGTGATTTAACTATTACAGAAACAAATGGCTATATCATATCTAGATAAATATGTCTAGATATCTGTATCATATCTAGAAAGTTAGTACAATTTATGTTTTTCTGACTAATTCGCATGTATTTACATTTATATGACGCACATTTTATTGATTACAGTTATTTTATTTCACCAAAACTACACACATTTTAAACTGTGAAAACAAATATTAAGCTTCATCAGTATTTAGAACTTTTCAGTTTGGCGAAACAGTTGTATTATTACCTCATCAGCTTCAGCTCCTCAAAATAATGAATGAATGATGCAGGGGCGGGATTTTTTTAACACCATGTGACAACAGTGCCACTCCCACCTGCCGGTAGAAACAGGTACTACTGAACAGCTGCCCGACACAATCACTGCGTTAAGTGGAACACGCGTGATGTATGTGGTACTTTTAAGTACTTAGATAACAAAATAAATGTTATACAACCTATTTTTATTTAAGTGCAACATATTCCAAAAGATCAGGGGCTTTTGACAATACATCAGGGGCTTAAGCCCCCAAAGGCCCCCCTCGCAACGCCAGTCCCACCTTTGTGTTTTCACAGCTGTTTAGTGGTTCAACAGGTCTGTCCCCGCTCCTACTACTTTACGACCCCAATTTAAAGCCCCCTCTTCTTGTTGGCCCTTATAATGTACAGATCTAATATAGTCATCACTGTTTTCCACATTTGGTAATCATGACAGCATCTGTTTCAAACATCTAAACTGGGCTCTTCTCGCTCATACAGTGTGTGTCTTCAAACATACATGACAGTTTCAACATATGTTTTACACAGTTCATGCTTCTCTGACACAGATGGTTCTGCCTTGTATCCCCAAGTCCTCTCTCATGCTCTTTTATGACCCCTTTGCCTTAACCTATCACCTGTTTGCAAAGACATATAATGGCAGATTCATAAGGCCCTCCACTCAGCCAATTAAATGTGTCTTTACATAGATTTAGAAAATAAGTCAGGTCAGAGAAAACACATGAAGTGGGCAGCTGTAAACAAGCCCAAAAGAGTGACAGCAAACAGAGAACACACACACACACACACCTGCAGTCATCATCTGAAGGACACAGGTGTGCGTAACGATCAAACACTCACCTGTGCTTGCTGGATCTGCAGAGATGTTCAAGCTGCAACGGAAGTCACTCGCATCCAATCCTCGTCAGTTCACACACTCGACCCCTCAGTAGTGATTCTCAGAAGACAGCAGTGCGCATGCATGCAGAGAGTCAACACTACACTGACGCTGCGTGTGGCCCACAATGCTGTTCGGTATCCAGTTTCCTGCTCAACCAATCACCTAACTGGATCTGATATATCAGTAGGGATGATTTATAAATAAATGTTTACCTTCATTGACTCGTTATTCGACTAGTCTTGTATTTCAATCTTTTTATTTTTACTTATCTTTTGTATGACAACAACACAAATTAAATATATAGCGAGAGGTAAGCTGTAATATAGTGTACACTGTTAATCCCATCCCCTAACCCCTTCATACATTAACTCAATTAACAAAAAATCAATAAATAAACACCAAATTAAGCACATGAGATACATGATGACATAACATCAGAGAATAACTGGAGACAGATGGGAAATAATAATAATTAAAAAAAACTTCTAAAACAATAGTAAATGTACAGGTTGCCAGCACCAGGTAAAACACACAGGCCTTTGATATAGTCAAGAAAGGGATGCCAAGTCTTACAAAAGGAATCTAGAGAGCCGGAGAGTAAAGCACCGCAGCTTTTCAAGTCTGACACAGTAAAAATGCCCTGTGTCCACCTGTCATGTGTAGCAGAGGAAGTGTATGAAGGATGTTCAGTCTGTTGTATGTACTCATCAAAACAGGGCGAGGAATCCTCATTCTCAACTAAACGCTGCATTTCATCAGCAGCTTTGATGGAAAACAAATGTATTGTAAGTATTAAAAGAAATGATCACAGGCGGCATGGTGGCGCAGTGCTGTCACCTCTCAGCAAGAAGGTCACTGGTTTGAGTCCCGGCTGGGTCAGTTGGTGTTTCTGTGTGGAGTTTGCATGTTCTCCCCGTGTTGGTGTGGGTTTCCTCCGGGTGCTCCGGTTTCCCCCACAGTCCAAACATCTGATCTGAACGAACTGACCAACTAAACTGGCCGTAGTGTATGAGTGAATGAGTGTGTATGGGTGTTTCCCAGTACTGGGTTGCAGCTGGAAAGGAATCCGCTGCAATAAACATATGCTGGAGTAGTTGGCGGTTCATTCCTCTGTGGCGACCCCTGAAATAGAGACTAAGCAGACAGAAAAATGAATGAACAAATTGGAATGAAATCTGATTTAATCACAGATTAGTGTGTTTATTAGTTTTTTTAATATCTTAATTGTGAACATCTTCATTTCTGTCTAGTGCTGCTGTGTCTTGTATTGTGTGATGATAATATAAACACACATACAGAATATTAAAAATGATTAGATCTGTTCAAAGCTGACATCATGAGCATTAATGTCCACTGAGGACTCAGATGCATTAGTATGTGGGATTATGCACGGGTGCATCTTTAACAATAATCAATGGTAACAAAAACATTTCACTTCAATGCAAAAATCATTAGAATATTAAGTAAAGATCATGTCTCATGAAGACTCTGTGAATCTCCTAATGTGAAAATATTAAAACCTATATATAGCAATATGCATTGCACAGGACATAATTTGATCGACTGATTTCCTCAATATTTAGATGTTTTTAAAATGCTCATTCTAGATTTATAATAGTTATAACTCAGCCAAACAAACCACACAACAATGTGCTCGACTTTTAAAGTGGTTTTACTTTGTTAAAGGTGAGTAAATCCATTGCTTTTAAAGAGATTAGCTGACTTAATAAAAGTGAGTAAAGGATTGTTTTTCGCGATTAGCTGATTTTTGAATAAATGCAAGAGATTAGTTAAGTTTTATGAGTAATCCTGTTGCTCTGAACACTATTATTTCACTTGATTTTGTTAAAAGTGAGTAAACCTGTTGTTTTTAAAGAGATTAGTTGACTTTTTGCTGAGTAAACCTGTTATTTTTAACACAATTACTTCACTTTACCTTATACACCTGTGTAAACCCTTTGTTTTTAAAGCAATTAGTTGACTTTACTTTATACAGTGAGTAAACCTGTTGCTTTTAAAGAGATTAGTTGACTTTTTCTTGAGTAAACCTGTTGTTTTTAACAAAAAGTTGACTTCACTTTAAACGTTGATAACCTGTGGTTTTTAAAGCAATTAATTCACTTTTTCGTGAGTAATCCTATTGTTTTTAACATTTATTTGACTATTTTGTCAAGTATCTTGGGGTTTTGTTCACAAGTGAGGGAAGGATGGAGCGTGAGATTGACAGGCGGATTGGAGCAGCGGCAGCAGTAATGCGGTTGATGTACCGATCCATTGTGGTAAAGAAGGAGCTGAGCTGAAAGGCAAAGCTCTTGATTTACCCGTCAATCTATGTTCCTACTCTCATCTATGCTCATGAGCTTTGGGTCATGACCGAAAGGACAAGATCTCGGATACAAGCAGCCGAAATTAGTTTCCTCCGCAGAGTGGCAGGGCGCACCCTTATAGATAGGGTGAGGAGCTCGGAGTAGAGCCGCTGCTCCTTCACATCCAGAGAAGTCAGCTGAGGTGGCTCGGGCATCTGTTTCAGATGCCTCCTGGACGCCTACCTAGGGAGATGTTCCAGGCATGTCCCACTGGCAGGAGGCCTCGGGGAAGACCCAGGACACGCTGGAGGGACTATGTCACTCGGCTGGCCTGGGATCCGCTGGAGGAAGTGTCTGGGGAAAGGGAAGTCTGGGGTTCTCTCCTACTGCTGCCCCCGCGACCCGGCCCCTGAAAAGTGGTTGAAAACGAATGAATTAATAAATAATTTGATAAAAAATGAAAAGCTTGTTGTTTTTTAAAGAGATTAGTTGACTTTTTCTTGAGTAAATCTGTTGTTTTTAACACAATTACTTCACTTTACCTTGTAAAACTGTGTAAACCCTTTGTTTTTAAAGCAATTAGTTGACTACTTTGAGTAAAGTAACTGTGCATAATTATAAAGATCTTGTTAACTCAACTTAAGAGTTCCAAGTTTCAGCAGGTTTACTCAGTTTATTAAATCACATTTTCCAGCAAGAGATTTTCTACAATCCTGTAAAACACAGATGAACAGTAAATGAGGACAAACGGCCTGAAACAGAGCCTGCACCGCCGTCACGGTCAGCAGAGGATCTCCAGATATAAATCAGTGAAGCGGAGCTGCGAGACTCTTAAACACGCCACTAATGAAAAGAATAAATCAGCCTTTGACAGAGGAGTCGCAGCTACTTCAGCACAGCTTATTAAAACTAATGAAAGACACTCTGAAACCCAATCCTGCGCCTATAAAACATTCACTGCCTGGCATTTCAGTCTTCATATTTTACCAGCACACAGCCGTGATCAATGTCAGAGAAACACACTCCACTTCTGAATAAACGCTTACATGACTTCAGCATCAATGAACTGTGAGAAAGCAGCTCTCATGACCTCATTTATGAATGCATGCGCACCTGGAACTATAATTACTCTGTAAAAAAATAAATAAGGTGAACCACTAAATTAAACACCAAACTGTTAAATGCATGTAATGCTTCGAATAAATCTCTTGTGGAAGTTAAATGAATTGATTTCCCAAACTGCTGCCTTTGGTGTAATGCTGCAGACTCTGATTTGATCATTACATCTTTAAATAAACATAAGAGCTCATGTGAAAACATGTTAAAAGACTTTACAGTATGAAACACACAGTTAATGTTAGTTTATGCATATACGAACATGAGAAAACAATGTTTATACAGCATTTATTAATTATAGTTCGTCATATACTAATGCATTAATGAACTGTACCTTCAATAATATAATAAAGATGAATAAATGCTGTATAATGTATTGTTGATTGTGTCCTATATTGTGGTGTTCCCACAAACTTGTTTATTCGTTTGGCCTGTTCAGATAAGCGTCACCTGTAATATTAAATCATAATTTGATATTAAAAGTGTTTATCTAATTATAGATTAAAGAGTCCTGAATCTCCAATTTGTTTGACGTCATTCAACTTAGAACGATCCCCTCCTCACCCATTTGTCTGTCTTGAACTTTAACAAGTATTAATCTGTTGATCTGTTTTAATTGGTCTGCCCATGCTACATTGAGCAGTTGATTCTATTTCTGGATCTTATATTATTATTATATGCTGTTTATGTACAGTACTTTAGTCAGCCCCAGCTTTTTTGAATGTGCTTTATGAATTACATAAACTTAAAATAATTATATATATATGAACATGTATAAATACATATCAGAAAGTAGGTATTTTTGAAATATCTGTTGCATATATGACACATTTATATATGTGAAATCCAAATATGAACTTGTATGCGATGTGTGTAATTTGTATATATTGCCATATATCAGATTATTATGTGGGTTAGTTGATGATCTGCAGTTTTAACTTAAGTCTGTCATTTCTATTCAATATTAAATTTCAATAATTCAACATTCCTTTTCTATTACACTCAAGACTGCTCATTATTTTGTGTCTGTGATTTCGGTGCAGCAGGAGTGTCTCAGATCACCTTAAACAAACACAGCGCAGCGCTGGAGAATCCATCTTTTCTCAGAGAGTCTTAAGTCCACGCTCTCCATCAGCACAAGAGGATCAGACAGAGAGCGACTCCACAGCTCAGGGTTACTGCAGAAGGTTTCTTAATTTCAGCAGGAACACGTATGATTGAGAACAGATCTCCACTCATCCAAACCAAACTCTGCTGCATCTGGACTCAACATCAGCACTCCAGGCCTGGAACTCATTCAGCTGCAGAAAACATTCATCATGATGGTAAACAATGAGACCGAGAGAAGTGGCAGAGCAGATCCAGCGGGTCATCCTGAAAACAGAACCAACAGAAGGACACAGGAGAACCGACAAAAGGACAGGGGAGAACCAACAGAAGGATACAGGAGAACCGACAGAAGGACACAGGAGAACCGACAGAAGGACACAGGAGAACCGACAAAAGGACACAGGAGAACCGACAGAAGGATACAGGAGAACCGACAGAAGGACACAGGAGAACCGACAGAAGGACACAGGAGAACCGACAGAAGGACACAGGAGAACCGACAGAAGGACACAGGAGAACCGACAGAAGGACACAGTAGAACCGACAGAAGAACAAAGGAGAACCGACAGAAGAACAAAGGAGAACCGACAGAAGAACAAAGGAGAACCGACAGAAGGACACAGGAGAACCGACAGAAGGACACAGGAGAACCGACAGAAGGACACAGGAGAACCGACAGAAGGACACAGGAGAACCGACAGAAGGACACAGGAGAACCGACAGAAGGACACAGGAGAACCGACAGAAGGATACAGGAGAACCGACAGAAGGACACAGGAGAACCGACAGAAGGATACAGGAGAACCGACAGAAGGACACAGGAGAACCGACAGAAGAGAACCGACAGAAGGACACAGGAGAACCGACAGAAGGACACAAGAGAACCGACAGAAGAACACAGGAGAACCGACAGAAGGACACAGGAGAACCGACAGAAGGACACAGTAGAACCGACAGAAGAACAAAGGAGAACCGACAGAAGAACAAAGGAGAACCGACAGAAGGACACAGGAGAACCGACAGAAGAACAAAGGAGAACCGACAGAAGAACAAAGGAGAACCGACAGAAGAACAAAGGAGAACCGACAGAAGGACAAAGGAGAACCGACAGAAGGACACAGGAGAACCGACAGAAGGACACAGGAGAACCGACAGAAGAACAAAGGAGAACCGACAGAAGAACAAAGGAGAACCGACAGAAGGACACAGGAGAACCGACAGAAGAACAAAGGAGAACCGACAGAAGAACAAAGGAGAACCGACAGAAGAACAAAGGAGAACCGACAGAAGGACAAAGGAGAACCGACAGAAGGACACAGGAGAACCGACAGAAGAACAAAGGAGAACCAACAGAAGGACACAGGAGAACCGACAGAAGAACAAAGGAGAACCGACAGAAGAACAAAGGAGAACCGACAGAAGGACACAGGAGAACCGACAGAAGGACACAGTAGAACCGACAGAAGAACAAAGGAGAACCGACAGAAGAACAAAGGAGAACCGACAGAAGGACACAGGAGAACCGACAGAAGAACAAAGGAGAACCGACAGAAGAACAAAGGAGAACCGACAGAAGGACACAGGAGAACCGACAGAAGGACACAGGAGAACCGACAGAAGGACACAGGAGAACCGACAGAAGGACAAAGAAGAACCGACAGAAGGACACAGGAGAACCGACAGAAGGACACAGGAGAACCGACAGAAGGACACAGGAGAACCGACAGAAGGACACAGGAGAACCGACAGAAGAACAAAGGAGAACCGACAGAAGGACACAGGAGAACCGACAGAAGAACAAAGGAGAACCGACAGAAGAACAAAGGAGAACCGACAGAAGAACAAAGGAAAACCGACAGAAGAACAAAGGAGAACCGACAGAAGGACACAGGAGAACCGACAGAAGACACAGGAGAACCGACAGAAGGACACAGGAGAACCGGCCAGAAGGCACAGGAGAAGGGAACCGATCAGAAGGACAACAGGAGAACCGACAGAAGACACAGAGAACAGCCGAGACCCGCCAGAACCGACAAGACACAGGAGAACCGACAGAAGGACACAGGAGACACCGACCGACACGAAGGACCACAGGCGCTGAGACCGACAGAAGGACCAGGAGAACCGACAGAAGGACACAGGAGAACCGACAGAAGGACACAGGAGAACCGACAGAAGACACAGGAGAACCGACAGAAGGACACAGGAGAACCGACAGAAGA
>LR812527.1:69081138-69153370 GCA_903798195.1 Danio kyathit
CCTAATTCCCCTAACCTGCCTAGTTACCCTAATTAACCTAGTGAAGCCTTTAAATGTCACTTTAAGCTGTATAGAAGTGTCTTGAAGAATATCTAGTCTAATATTATTTACTGTCATCATGACAAAGATAAAATAAATCAGTTATTAGAGATGAGTTATTAACACTATTATGATTAGAAATGTGTTGAAGAAATCTGCTCTCTGATAAACAGAAAATGGGGAAAAAATAAACAGGGGGGCTAATAAATCAGGGGGTTAAATAATTCTGATTGCAACTGTATTTTATATACTATTAATAATCTTTATACAATGATATCAAAATATGAATAATAATTATTCAAATAGGCGTCACGGTAGCACAGTGGGTAGCACGATCGCCTCACAGGAAGAAGGTCGCTGGTTTGAGTCCCGGCTGGGTCAGTTGGTGTTTCTGTGTGGAGTTTGCATGTTCTCCCCGTGTTGGTGTGGGTTTCCTCCGGGTGCTCCGGTTTCCCCCACAGTCCAAACACATGCGCTATAGGGGAATTGAGGAATTAAATTGGCTGTAGTGTATGAGAGAGTGTGTGTGTGTGTGTGTGTGTGTGTGTGTGTGTGTGTGTGTGTGTGTGTGTGTGTGTGTGTGAATGAGTGTGTATGGGTGTTTCCCAGTGATGGGTTGCAGCTGGAAGGGCATCCGCTGCGTAAAACATGTGCTGGATAAGTTGGTGGTTCATTCCGCTGTGGCGACCCCTGATCAATAAAGAGACTAAGCCTAAAAGAAAATGAATGAATGAATGATTTAAATAATTAACCAATCAAATGCATTTAAATAAAACAAAAACATCAAAGCAAATAAAATTTAAATTATGTTAATAAGACCCTAAAGCTAAATATTAAATTAATAAAATTAAATAATGGAAACCTAAATTTAAAATAATCTAATAAAAATAAGTATAAATTTAATGCAATGATATTTCACTTTTATCACTTTATTAGGTACACCTGTCCAACTGCTCGTTAACACAAATGTCTAATCAGCCAATCACATGGCAGCAGCTCTCTGCATTTAGGCATGTAGACATGGTCAAGACGATCTGCTGCAGGTCAAACTGAGCATCAGAATGGGGAAGAAAGGGGATTTAAGAGACTTTGAACGTGGCATGGTTGTTGCTGCCAGACGGGCTGCTCTGAGTATTTCAGAAACTGCTGATCTACTGGGATTTTCACGCACAACCATCTCTAGGGTTTACAGAGAATGGTCCGACAAAGAGGAAATATCCAGTGAGCGGCAGTTCTGTGGGCGCAAATGCCTTGTTGATGCCAGAGGTCAGAGGAGAATGGCCAGACTGGTTCCAGCTGATAGAAAGGCAACAGTAACTCAAATAAGCATTCGTTACAACCGAGGTCTGCAGAAGAGCATCTCTGAACACACAACACGTCCAACCTTGAGGCGGATGGGCTACAGCAGCAGAAGACCACACCGGGTGCCACTCCTGTCAGCTAAGAACAGGAAACTGAGGCTACAATTCACACAGGCTCACCAAAACTGGACAAGAGAAGATTGGAGAAACGTTGCCTGGTCTGATGAGTCTCCATTTCTGCTGCCACATTCAAATGGTCGGGTCAGAATTTGGTACACTTTGGGTCCATTAGTACCATTTGAGCATGGTGTCAACGCCACAGCCTACCTGAGTATTGTTGCTGACCATGTCCATGCCTTTATGACCACAGTGTCTCCATCTTCTGATGGCTACTTCCAGCAGGATAACGCACCATGTCATAAAGTGCCAATCATCTCAGACTGGTTTCTTGAACATGACAATGAGTTCACTGTACTCAAATGGCCTCCACAGTCACCAGAGCTCAATCCAATAGAGCACCTTTGGGATGTGGTGGAGATTGGCATCATGGATGTGCAGCCGACAAATCTGCAGCAACTGTGTGATGCTATCATGACAATATGGAGCAAAATCTCTGAGGAATATTTCCAGTAGCTTGTTGAATCTCTGCCACCAAGGATTAAGGCAGTTCTGAAGGCAAAAGAGGTTCCAACTCGGTACTAGTAAGGTGTACCTAATAAAGTGGCCGGTGAGTGTATATATTAGTATATTAATGATATTCTATATTATCCTACATTTTATATATAACATCAAATAAACATATATAAAAATATGACGCATAATTATTTAAATAAATATAAATAATAACTAATAACATTATCATAAGTAAACAAAATTGAAGGCAAACTTATTGGCCCTCCTGTGAAATTTTTATTATTTTGTAAATAAATCCCAATTTCTGTTTAACAGACTTCAACATTTCTAATTATAACTGAATTATTTTCTCTTTGTCATGATGACAGTAAATAATATTAGACTAGATATTCTTCAAGACACTAGTGTTCAGCTTAAAGTGATATTTAAAGGCTTCACTAGGGTAATTAGGGTAACGTTAGGGTAATTAGGCAAGTCATTGTATAACAGTGGTTTGTTCTGGAGACAATCCAAAACATAATTTTCTAAAGGGGTTAATAATAACAAAGTAGTAAAAGCACACTAGGAAATCCTGTACAGATTTCCCTGAACATCCTTTGATAAATATTTTAAAATGAATTAAATGTCTAGAGAGGGCGAGTTATTCTGCCTTCAACAGTAGATTGGTTTATAGTAGTATCAGAGTTTCTCACGTGATTCTGCACTCATCTGCATCAGGACCTCCACAGATGGAGCCAGCAGCCCAGGACCAGCAGATCTCAGCAGAGCCAGAACCACCGGCAGAGCCTGGTACTCCAGGAACAGCATCTGTCCTTCATCAGTGCGAACTGCGCAAGACAACACGTCTACAGCCTGAGCCAGAACATCCACTGCAGCACACAAAGAAAAGAGGAAGAAGAGGAAGAAGAAAAAGAGGAAGCGAATGATGTAGGGGCCGATCACACCGAACCAGAGTATGTGAGATTATATTAATGGCAATGCTGCTCATTAATAAACGTATAACTTTCTGAGTGGTTCACTGCCTGCACACCATCTGTTATTGTTAGGATCACTTTGATTATGAGCATTTATCAATATGACATAAAAACACTGGATTATTAAAATCATGCAATATTCACTACATAAAAGCTTCAACCCGTGATGTGGACAAACCCACATGACTCTCACTTTTTTGCAAAAACAGCACTACCTACTGCGCCACTGCACCGCCAATAAAATAAACAATAATTAAAAAAAAAAATGTAATAATTTAATTTTGAAAAGTTTTGAAAAGAACTCCAGCTGAAATAATGAACTTGATCATGCTTTAATAATAAAGTAAATAAAGTTCCCAGAATGCTGTGCGTTTATGAGCAGTGAATGAGTATGAGCTGTTCTCACTGTTAGTTCAGCTCAGCATCACACACACACACCAAAAACCAGATGAAGAGCCATGATTCATTAATAATGAATAAAACACACACACATACACAGACCAATGCCAACAACATTCAGAGAAGCTCAGACTATTTACAAACTGACTGCACACGCACACACACACACCAGCGATTGACTGATTTCTGTGCTGGAATTGTCCTGGTTTTCTGTCGTCAGGTGGATTATTCACGAGAGAGCGACTCCATGAGAATTTAAAAGAGGGAAAACATCAGCTTCATGATGAGGAGCAGAATTACAGAAACACGCCAGAATCTGGAGGATGAGAAACACTGCCCTCTGCTGACACACACACACACATGCGCACACAGTTGCGCTCACCCTGGCTGCTGGTTTTGCTGATGATGAGGCTGCTCAGGAAGCGTGTGTGCAGACAGGAGCTCTTGAACAGTGGACAGACCCGCGAGCGGCCGCCGTCTCCTGATCCACGACACAGTTCTTCACACAGACGCCTCAGTGTGGAGGTTAGGAGGACATGCTGGAGGACACACACACACATACACAACACTGAGCCATCTAACAGCATGAATGAAATAAAACAGGAAAACAAAAACATGGCGAAAAATAATGTGCAATTCAGAAAATGAAGGAGCTCAGGCAAGCTGAGGGTAAAGCTGCTCCATTATGGGAAAATTAAAATCACACTCAAAAGTTTTTAACGTTTTCCCTGTAGATAAGGTTGCTTTTGCACCAACACATGTCAAACATCAGGTCTTTGGCATGTAGTGTCATGTTTCTAGTATGCCGTGTCTGTGGCTTGTCATGTCTTTGGTGCAGTGGCGGCTCCAGAAAATGTTCTTAGGGGAGGTCAGAAGAGGCCACACCAAATCTTGGGGTGACACAAAAAAAATAATGAATTTTGGTAATGTTTTATTTTTCATTCATTTTTTTTTCGGCTTAGTCCCTTTATTAATCTGGGGTCACCACAGCGGAATGAACCGCCAACTTATCCAGCATGTGTTTTACGCAGCGGATGCCCTTCCAGTCACAACCCATCTCTGGGAAAAATTCACACACACTCATACACCACGAACAATTTAGCCTACCCAATTCACCTATACCGCATGTCTTTGGACTGTGGGGGAAACTGGAGCACACAGAGGAAACCCACGCAAACGCAGGGAGAACATGCAAACTCCACACAGAAACACCAACTGACCTAGCCGAGGCTCGAACCTGCGACTTAGCGACCTTCTTGCTGTGAGGCAACAGCACTACCTACTGCACCACTGCGTCGCCATGTTTTATTTTTGTTTCTGGTAAATGAAATAATTTGGTTTAAATTCATTTAATTAATTACTCTTGAAATATTGCAGTTTATTCCTTGAAATCATTCAGCAAGTACATGTGCAAACCAAATAAAAGTCAATATTTAGTTTAAAAACACTTTTCATACATATATTAATAACTTTTCAGTAATTTTTCATTTTCATCAAGTTAATTAATAAAACAAACAAATTAACAAACTGAACAAAAGGCATTACTATACACACACACACACACACACACTCACTCACTATACAGACTATAATAATATCATTTATCCATATTCCTTTTTCAGCCACAATATTATTAAAGCAGCTTCTTCTATTGACATACCTTAAGGTACATATTAAATTGCCATTGCTGTCAATTGAAGGCGTGTGTGTGCCGTCAACGATGATCGGGGAGGGAGAGGGGCAGTGAATCAGCTCAGTGGCACCAATCATTCTTTCATTCATTCATTTTCTTGTCGGCTTTGTCCCTTGCAGGTTCGCCACAGCGGAATGATCCGCCAACTTGTCCAGCACGATTTTACGCAGCGGATGCCCTTCCAGCCGCAACCCATCTCTGGGAACTTCCACACACACATTCACACTCATGCACTATGGACAATTTAGCCTACCCAATTCCCCTGTACTGCATGTCTTTGGACTGTGGGGGAAACCGGAGCACCCGGAGGAAACCCACGCGAACGCAGGGAGAACATGCAAACTCCACACAGAAATGCCAACTGACCCAGCCCAGCCGAGGTTCGAACCTGCGACCCAGCGACGTTCTTGCTGTGAGGCAACAGCACTACCTACTGCGTCACTGCGTTGCCCTTGGCACCAATCAATCCACAATAATTTAGTGGCCGCTATTTATTTATTTATTTATTGAAATATTGTGAATTTACACAAGTACATTTAAATTAAAGGGCCACGAAACCCCCTGTCTCAGCAGGGTGTTTTCACACCTCTGTTTTGAAAAAAGTCAGGAAAGTTGGGCGTGTCCAGCTCTGGGAGTGTGGGAGTGTCGGGGGAGGGAAAGAGGATAAGATATGCATAGAAGGGAGTTTCCATTTGGGCACGCGCTGATTTCACAGGCAAAACAAACACACAGAGGCTGATTTGATACCGCATGGCGAATGGGAGAAAAAAATCCTCCGCATTTCTCTGTAACTTATGTACTCGATAGGTAGCGTCAGAAAGCCGTGTGTGTATAGACTATCCTGTCACAAAATGCAGCGAAAATCCTGCACGACGGGAATAGTTTGTGTTTATGTTTACACTCGAAGAGCAGCATTTAAACAAAGGGCACTGCACTGCAAACACTTACCAAATCTGTAGACAGACAATCAAACTGGAGCTGTGTCTTTTTATTAAAAGGAGACGAGCGGCAAATCCAGATTTCACCATTTCCAGATGAGAAAAAACTCTCGGGTAAAAATGTTCCTTACAAACGCGTTTCTGTCGCGTGCACTGTAATCCACACGTGAGTCCAGCAGCTCTCTCATAGAGGGAAAATGAAAACAAAACCTTCGTTGCAACACACTAATAACACCTACGACTCTTGTCTTGAAATTCTTGTACTTTCACTTGTTTTGGCAACACAACGTGGCGTCTCTCTGCCGTCTGAACAGTGTAAACAGGTAAACAGTCTCCGGAGCTATCATGCATATTAATGAAGTTTCGCGTCATACACAATAGAGCGCGCTGATTGGTTTGAAGCACGTCTTTGTCATGAATTAATGCCGCACACTCAGATACGCAAGAACGTCATAGAAAAGACAGACAGCCACTCTCCACTCTGGATTTACACCCAAGTATCTCATGATCCTGACGCAGCTTCAAAAATTCGTTTCAAACCGGAAGAACGAATTTGCTCAAAATAACGCAAAAACAACCAATTTTCACTTTTTAGTGCAATATATGTGTCCTAATAGTGTTTATAGCAGCGCGGGACACAGATATGACTGTCAACAGCTCAACACATGTGTTTTGGTGTTTCGTGACCCTTTAATAATATTAACAGCAAAATCATATTAGGGTGGCCAGCGTTTACACAGGGGTGGCCATGGCATATCGTTTATGCTGTGTTGTGTTTGTGGCATGACTGTGGTGGTGCTTTGCATCTGTGACCTATCGGTGGCATGTCTGTGGTAGTGTGTTGTGCCTGTGGAGTGTCGTGCATGAGTACTGTCATGTCTATGGACTGTCGTGTCTGTGTCATGTTGTGTTGTTGGCTTTTCATGTCTGTGGCATGTTTGTGTCATGTCGTGTCGTTGGCTCATCATGTCTGTGGTTTTTCATGTCTGTGGACGGTTGTGTCTGTAGAATGTCATGTTTGTGGTGTGTCGTGTCATGTTTGTAGTGTCCATGGCGTGTCTGTGGTTTGTCTGTTGCGTATCTGTGGCATGTCTGTGGCGTGTCTGTGGTTTGTCATTGGCATGGCTGTGGTTTGTCTTGTCTGTGGTTTGTCATTGGCATGTCTGTGGTTTGTCTTATCTGTGATTTGTCTGTGGCGTGTCTGTGGTAGTGCTTTGTTCCTGGTGTGTGTATGTTGTTTGTCTGTGATGGTGTGTTGTGCCTGTGGTGTGTTTCTGGCTTGTCTGTGGCGTGTCTTGTTTCCTGATGCATTGTGTCTGTGGCATGTGTGTTACCTGTGTGCTGCGCTCCAGATGCAAGAGACTGCAGTAGATGCAGTGCAGTAATGCTAATGTGTGTTTGTGTGTGTGTGTTACATTTGTGCTGCGCTCCAGATGTAGCAGATTGCAGTAGATGCAGCGCAGTACTGCTAATGTGTGTGTGTGTGTGTGTGTGTGTGTGTATGTGCTACCTGTGTGCTGCGCTCCAGATGCAGCAGACTGCAGTAGATGCAGCGCAGTATTGCTAACATCAGCGGCGCCTCCATCACTGCAGCCTGATGATGAAGCTGCTCCACCAGCAGAGGGAGAACCTGAACACACCAGCAGGACAGCAGATTATTTACATATTCATGATTATACCTGTGGCCCAAATGCTGACACTAAAGCATCTAGTGTATGATGAGTGTACAGAGCTATTCTGGCAGAATTTAGAAGTGAATGTTACTTTTTCCATTATTTTGTATTTTATAATAAAGAAATACAAAGACACACGGTACAGACACCCACACACACACTAATCTACTGAGTGTAAGGAGCTGATTCTCATTACGTTCATTGATAAGTAAAGCAACACACACCTCCAGCAAACTCACACAGAGCAGCTGGACTCTGTACAGTGATGAAGACAAGGAGTTTCCACATCAGCAATCAGAAATCAACGACAACATTTACAGTGTAATCCCATTAGTCACAATCACTGCAACCAGTTCCGGTGTGTGTGTGTGTGTGTTAATCAGGGTTAACGCTAGTAAATAAAGCACAGCTGTTCCCTGCTGTTTGGAGGCATTTCAGGTTGAGCTGTAGAGGCCTTCTGAGTGTTACATGATGAACAGCACTGATGTAAACAGATCTACTCTCACTCTTCACTGTTCAATCACCGGCTCACAAGGTGGATCAGTGTATGTTTATGATCTTTAATAGGCTTGATGGGACCTAAACATGCTTTTATGATATCCAGTGTGTTTGTCTCTCTCTCTGTGTGTGTGTGTGTGTGTGTGTGTGTGTGTGTGTGTGTGTGTGTGTGTGTGTGTGTGTGTGTGTGTGTGGATACATGTATGTGTGTGAATGTTTGCGTGTGAATGTCTGTGTGTACATATGTATCCATGTATGTATGTGTGTGTGTGCGTCTGTATGTGTATGCATGTATGTGCTCATGTATATACAGCATGTATGTGTGTGCGCGCATATATATATATATATATATATATATATATATATATATATATATATATATATATATATATATATATATATATATATATATATATATATGCACATGTATATATGTATATGTATGTGCGCATGTATATATGTATGTGTGCGAGCATGCATCTATGCATGTTGTATGTGCGCATGTATATGTGTGTGCGCATGTATATATGTATGTGTGTGTGCATGCATACATGCATATGTGTGTGAGCATTTATACATGCATGTATGCGTGTGTGTATGTGTGCATATGTGCGCATGTATACGTATATGTGTGCGCGCATGTATCTATGTAAGTGTGTGTGCGCGCATGTATATGTGTGTGTGTGTGTATGTATACATGTATGTGTGTGTGTGTGTGTGTGCATGTATATATATGTATGTGTGTGCGCATGTATACATGTATATGTGTGTGTGTGTGTGCATGTATGTATGTATGTATATATGCGTGTGCGAATGTATATATGTATGTATGCGCGTATGTGTGTATGTGCGCATGTATACATGTATATGTGTGTGTGCGCAAGTATATATATATGCATGTATGCGTGTGTGTATGTGTGTGCGTATGTGCGCATGTATACATGTATATGTGTGTGTGCAAGTATATATATGCATGTATACATGTATGTATGTGTGTATGTATGCCTGTGTATGTGTGTGCATGTGTGTGTACCTGTGTGAGTGTGTGCATTTATGTATGTATGTGTACATATGTATGTTTGTATGTGTGTGTGTGTGATAGACCTTTGTGCATCTGTCCTGCAGCGAGGGTCGTGGAGCAGCTCTGATGTTCAACTCGTCTCTGTTCTCCAACAATGAAGCGTCAACAACCCAATCCAGCAGCACCGGCAGCAACTTCACTGACACTCTGAGAGGCTGACACACACACACACACACACACAAACAAGATCACACACACACACACACACACACACACACACATGCATACAAACAGACAATCACACAGAAATACACAATCACAGAGATCAACGCAAACACACATGCAGGTGCACAAACACACACACACACATTCACATGCGCGCACACACGCACAGACATGATTACAGACACAGAATCACAATCACAGATACAGACAAGCATGGATGCATGCACAAACATTCACACAAACAAAAACAGATACATGCACACAAACATGGTCACACACACACACACACACACACACCAGCAGTTCATCAGTCTTCATTACACACACAGACTGAAGTGTAAATATCTCCATTAGCAGTAAAACCTCAAACACTGACCACAGATCACACACAGCAGAGAACACACACACACACACACACACACACACACACACAAGGGATGCACCGATGCCGATACTTGGATCTCGGTTCGATACCGCATACTTTTGCTGAATCGGGTATCGGCCAGCTGGTACTGATCCAAATCTGATCTTGTGTGTGCGCTATATTCTGTGTAATTTATAAGCCAACAAAAGCCATGAAGGTAGCCTATTATAAGGCACTAGAAAGTTGTCATGTAGGCTACTATATCCCAAATGTGCTGAAGCCATTCTGTAGTTTAATGTGAAGCACAGATGAAGATTCACATGCTTAAATTCATGTTCAGTTCAGCGCTTCCCGCCACTGCACCTGTCAATCACTCTCCATTCATTCACAGTTCAAACTGCGTGTCGCGTTCATGACTACAGGAAAACCTCTCCAAGACTATTTGTTCCTATTAATAAGTGATCAGTGGAGAAATGCATTTAGTTCTGCATTAAATGGCTTCATTCTGACCTGCAGCAAGAATTTGATTGCTGTTTCTACATCATGTTGCGCTGTGTCTGTTAGATCTGCAGATCGCATTCACAACACTGGAGTAGAGGGGGTTATTACCTGCTCTTCACACACAAAGCAGGTCTACCTGACACTTTAAATGAGAAAAGGCTCAATAATACATTGAACAGATCCTCAACACACTGATTTCTTCCCGTTGTGTTGTTGTTTTGGAAGTGTCCGTATACCGGAGAGCTGCGCTGTGTGTCTCAGTGATGCAAGCGCTTCATTCAGGCACCGGCTGCGCAGACGCGACATGCGCTGCTCCATAAGATTATTCTCACAGTGAGTTTCTGTTCTCTGATCCTTCCGACTGAGTTTATTTTTCCGAGGGGAATACTTTAAGTGCTGCGAATAGTTTGTAAAGCCTGGCTCATTGTGATCAAAGTAGATTCAATTAATAAAGTGAAACTGACCGGTGATATATGGATTGTCATTAACAGAAAAGGGAATGTTTATTAAGTAAAGCTGGCCTCAGATGGTTTAGTTTAGTCTGCGTCAAACCTGCAGGGAAATATCAGGCTTTGCTAAAAGGCAGGTTATTTTACCAATGATTAGTGTCAATAGTGCAGGCCTATTACAGGTTTCAGAGAAAAATCTTAATATTAAAAAGGAAACATAAGCTGGAGCACAACAGATCAACGTCATAACGAATGCTCAAATACTGAAGCCTAGTTTACAGCAAGCATCATGTTCAGTTAGATTGTGTGTCTGTCATATACAGTAGGCTTATACAGTAGGTCTGTTATTATTACTAAAGAAGATATATGATTATCAGCAGAACTATAGAAACTGTGTTATTCTTACAAAAAAAAAGAAAGAATAACGGCACAGTATCGGGATCAGATCTGTATCGGTCAATACTCAGAATTTTGATATTGAGATTGAATCGTTCAAAAAAATGATATTGGTGCATCCATACACACACACAGACAGACAGATAGACCCACACACACACACACACACACACACACACACACACACACACACACACACACACACAGAGACACACACACAGACAGACAGACACCTGAGGCGCTGCTTTATCTGACTGGGGTTTTTCTGTTCTGCAGGGTTTGGGAACCACAGTTTCTCTGACCCTGTGTGTATTGAAGGACTCATACTTCCTCTGTACAAACACACACACACAGACATACAAAGACAGACACACACATGCACAAACACACACACACACACACACACACACACGCACGCACACATATGCAAGTGTATGCACACATACAGACACAAAAGCAGACATGCACCATACAAACACACACACAATCATACATACACAAAAACCCATGCGCACATTTACACACACAATCACAGACAAACAAACGTGCATGCGAACACACAGACACAAACACACATGCAGGGATACAAACACACACATAATTCACAAGCACACACATGTATATGAACACACACACACACACACAGAGAGAGAGACACACACAGTAATATTAACACACCTTTCCTGTTTCACACAATATTTCAGTTTTAATGTATTTTTAATCATATAAATGTAAACTATGAGTTGGTCAGCAGAAGAGAGCTCCATCTGAAACCTCTTTAATAGCGGAGTAGCTCAATGCACTGGATTATTTATTAATGACTGATTTCTCTGACCTGCAGGTTCTCCAGCCGGGCCTGAACCCTCCGCGATTGACCCTCCAGCTTGCGGTTCTGCTCACTGACCTCATGAAGCTGCACAAATGAGCTGC
This sequence comes from Danio kyathit, assembly GCA_903798195.1. Lineage (NCBI taxonomy): Eukaryota > Metazoa > Chordata > Actinopteri > Cypriniformes > Danionidae > Danio > Danio kyathit. Next base: position 69,093,173 of record LR812527.1, read on the forward strand.
TGTTAATCCTCACAGACACTGGCAGAGCACAAACACACACTCCACATACAGAACAACTAGAGATGCACAACATATGGTTTCACAATAGTCACATGGCAGGATCTGCAATATCCAGCTGAGTTTATAGTGTAGCAGTAGTAACCATAACAGACTAAAGACATATAACTTGCATGTGTTTTAGGGACTGTGAGTGCTTGAGAAATTCAGGAGAGCCTCCAGATTTATGAAGGCACAACAAACTGGATCATTCATTCATTTTCTTTTCAGCTTAGTCCCTTTATTCATCAGGGGTCACCACAGTGGAATGAACCGCAAACTACTGCATTCCAGCATATGTTTTACACAACGGATGCCCTTCCAGCTGCACAGCAAACACCCATACACACACATTCACACACACACACACACACACACACACACTACAGTCAATTGAGTTCATCAATTCCCCTATAGCAGATGTGTTTGGACTGTGGGGGAAACCGGAGCACCCGGAGGAAAACCCACACCAACACGGGGAGAACATGCAAACTCCACACAGAAACACTAATTGACCCAGCCGGGACTCGAACCAGACAGCTTCTTGCTGTGAGGCGATCGTGCTACCCACTGCACTACTGTGATGCCCTGAAACTGGATCATTCGTGACTTTAATAAAGGCTAATTTGATAGAATTATTATAATGATGAAGACTTTAGTGTTATTTTACATTTGCTTATTCAATTTCTGCATTCTGAATGTTATTAGTAATGTACAGCACTGTTGATTTCATTCCTTTAATCTTTGCTCTGATGTATTTATCAATGCTTGAAATTTGTGTTTTATTTTTATTCATTTTTCAATCCCCTCCAGAATCATCCCAATCAACCTAAAATAAGGAATTCTTGCCAAATAAAGTAATCTGGTTAAATTCTATTCAATATTTATTGCAGAAACACTAAATATTGCAATGTCAGATTTTTTTGTGCAGCCCTAAGTACAACCACACACAACTGTTTACAGACAAACAAACCCAGAGCTGCTTACTGTGGGCGGTTTATGGTCCACCAAGAGTCAAACAAAGAGGAGAAAACAATCAATTAACGAAAACAAAAACCCTTACATTACCTGTTTTACACAGATTACAGACATTAAACAGAGCTGTTCTGCCTCGGTCTATGTGTGTGTGTGTGTGTGAAGTTTGAGCTAAGAATAACACACAGATTATGTTCTCTAGCTCTCTGAGACTGACCCTTTCAGGCTTTGATCCTAATTGTGGCGTTTTGGTGACTGTCGCTTTAAATGCAAATGAGATTAAAAAGAGGGCGGAGCTACAGAGAGCTGTGTGTCCCATAGTAACAGATGTGAAACAGCACTTAACATTAAAGTTATACCATTATCAGAAATTCGTGTTCCTGTGAGATGATGGCAGATTTCTCACCTGTTTCCTCATGGAGTCGTTCAGATCCTTCATGGAGTGGAAACTGGCCTTCATCCTCTTGATCTCCTTGGTTTTCTGCTTCAAAGCCGCTTCTAACTCGCCCGTCTCCTGCTGATATTGCTGTACAACAACAAGAAAAAGAAAAATATGTTTCTGGAAAAATCCCCTTAACGTTATGAATATCAATGTTCCAGTCATGTTGACAGAATATTGTCTTAACAGCATGTCCTTACAGCGATACATGTTCCACCTACTCACTGTAGTATGTACACAGACATGCAGCAGTTAACCCTAAATCTGTCCCTAAACACAAAGTAAGTAAGTAAGTAAGCACACTTGGTTAATTATTAGCACTCAGCATTTAATTGAAGAGCTAACACTGCAACAACATACAATAAAGCGTAACCTAACATCTGCTAAATCTTAGCAGAAAGATAACATTTACGCAAATAACACTCTAGGCTTCAGCTGGACAATTAGCCTACCGAAAACACACTGTATGAGAGAAATGAAGCGTTTTGACCACAGTGTGTGTATGTGTGTGAAGACCACAGTGGCTTCTCCCAATGCACTACACTACAGTTCTCTGACTTTGGCAGGAAGTGAGGATTATATTCTCTTCTGTTTCTCATTGGATGGAAACGCTGCTTCATTCTCTGATGATTCATGCAATGCAGTGTGTGTGCGTGTGTTATGTTGGACCTGCTGCAGTGTGTGTACGCGTCTCAGCAGCTCGTCCTCCTCTCCTCTGCGTGTGTGTGTGCTGTGCTGCTGCTGCAGGAGTGTGTTCTCTCTGTGCTGAAGATCACGCTCGCGCTCACACAGCTCTGCTGCCCAGGCTTGCTGACTGACCCGCTCTGCCTGCACACAAACAAAAAAATCTCACACACTCACAGCAACCCGTCAGCACACACACAGCAACAAACACACGTGTAATCATGACAGAACAGCCCAGCAGAAGGACTCCATGAGCTGTGAATGTGTGTGTTTGACCTGCAGCTTCTCATAAATCTTCAGCATCTCCTGATAGACGTGCACTGCTGCTGCTGCGGCACCGCTGGACACATCCTGCCTCCGCCTGCTGGTGAACCCTGAAGGACTGCAGGAACGGCCCAGATCAGAGGGTAGAGTCACATCTGAAGCACACACACTAGCAGGATTCAGTAAAACACACTCTGAGCTCCAGCAGAGAGAGATTGATCTGTTCATCTGACCTGTCTCTGTGCTGAATATGTGAACCCAACTGAACCAAACCTGATTTTGTGTGAACCAAATTGAATTAAACTTAATTGAACCAGTTTCTGTGCAGATTATGTGAACCAAACTGAACTAAAATGAACTGAACCTGATTCAGAACTGAATTTGTGAACCGAACTGAAATGAACCGATTCTGATTGATTGCAGAATGTGTAAATTGCACTCAATTCAACTGAACCTGATTCTCAGCAGAATATGTAAACCAAACTGAACTCAACTGAACTGAATCTGATTCAGTGCAGAATATGTGTATCGAATTGAACTGAATCTGATTTGGTGAAGAATGTGTGAACTGAACTGAACCTGATTCTCTGCAGAATATGTCAACCGAACTGAACTGAATTTGATTCTGTGCAGAATGTGTGAACTTAACTGAACTGAACCTGGCTCTGCACGAAATGTGTGAACTGAACCTGATTCTCTGTAGAATATGAGAACCAAACCGAACTGAATCTCATTCTGCACAGAATGTGTGAACTGAACTGAGCCTGATTCTCTGTAGAACATGTAAACCGAACTGAACCTGATTCTGTACAGAATGTGTGAACTGAACTGAAACTGATTCTGTACAGAATGTGTGAACTGAACTGAATCCAGGGTTCTTGCACCATTTTAAAAGTCAAATTTAACACTTTTTAAGACCAACAGATATAATTTAAGACCCAAAAATGTAATAATTTTTTTGAAATAGGTTACTCAATTTATTGCCTCCTACAATGGAAATCAAAACTTTAAAGTTTTCCATTTGGTATCAATTATGTGCAATGTGTAAACTCGCTAAGTAAAAAAAAAGGAAAAATACTTTTCTTCGAGACCTTTTTCCTTTCTTTTTTTTTTTTTTTGTACCTTTGTGATGTAGAACAGAGCCAACGTAACATAGATAAGTTGGATTACACTAAACAACACAATGCCTGAAGGAACCATATAGAATAGAAAACTGAAAATAAGCTCAATAATGAAAGTCCTCAAAGCAGCCTTTCACAAGCCAAAATGTGGACAAATCATCTACATAACTGTTAGAAAACACAAATGTTATTACAAGACTTTTACTGAGAGAAAGTTTTGTAACATCCCAAATTCTCCTCAAGACATGTGGCATCTCTCCTCTTATCTTCTCAATTTCATGGTCTAGGTCCACCAACTCCCTTCTCTTTTCCTTGCATCTTTTTCCAATGGAATTCGATTTAGTGATAAGTTCTGCCATCTTGGTCCCTGCTGTATTCTCAGTGTGTGTGTATATGTATGTGTTTATATATATATATATATATACACACACACACACTGTGAGGTGGCATCTGAACTAGTAACATCGTTAGGTCGAGCTGCAAACAATGCAAGGATTAACCTGGACCCGCTTTGTCTAGCTGCTGCAACGTACTGCTGGAGCTTTTCTCCTTTCATGTGCGACTCGACGGCTTTGAGCCCAATGGTCACCACACCACGACAACTGCATAATGGCAGCACGCAGGTGACGCAGACCAATGTCAGCGTCTGTAGCCGACCTACTGTAATAAGCTAATAAATCTTGGAGACTGTCATTTCACTCCTGTTTCACACATACTAAATTGATCAACTATTAGATGTTTTACGGTGGACCACTGTGCTTCCCTATCATCATTAAGCACACCGGCTGAAAATGTAATACCTACAGCAACTTTACGGTAAATTTAAGACCTTAATTTCCCGGATTTTAATTTAAGATTATTTAAGATTTTTTAAGGACCCGCGGGAACCCTGTGAATCTGATTTTCTGCAGAATATGTGAACCAAACTGAACTGAATCTGATTCTGTACAGAATGTGTGAACTGAACAGAATCAGATTCTCTGCAGAATATGTGAACCAAACTGAACTGAATCTAATTCTCTGCAGAATGTGTGAACTGAACTGAACCTGTCTCTGTGCAGAATATGTTGGTTTGCTCTGGAAAATCCTCTTCTTCGTCAGTTCTCTGGTCTTCAGCGCTGTCAGGTCTACAGGAATATAATGAGACAGCTGTAAAATCACCACAATAACACTAACTATAGAGGAACTACAGCAGAACTCTGACCTATGAGGATAATCATAAAGAGTCCTGTAGATCTGCCTGAGCGCTGTATGATGATCTGTCCTCTGTCTGAGCGTCTGACTCCTCCCTGCAGCAGAATAATAATCATCATCATCATCATCATCATCATAACATCATCATAAATATAATCAACAGCGCTACTGACCTGCAGCTCCTTCATCAGCTGACGACACCCCACACACATCTGAAAACTGCATACCACAATAACACAAACATCAAACACACAAAAAACACTGAAATTATACAAGAGTCACAGTGGAGACGTCCTAATCTAGTGTTACATCAGATAAAGTGATTAGATATAATATAAATGCTGTATCTGGAATGTAAATTAAAAGCAAGTGTCCTCTATAATGTTTGAATTATGCTAAATAATAATAAATAATACTAAAATGTAAATATTATGCATGGAATAATGTTCCTCATCATTCAGTGTAACAGATAAATCACTGTGAAAATAAAATACACTACGATTTCACTTTGATTACATGCGGAAGTTATTTATGATTACTGTAGTTTATCACCACATTGTCAGAATGTAAGAGTGCTAATTTTATTTCCTTATTTAATATATTTATTTTTAATTTTATTTGTTTATCTTCTACTCTTTCTGGATCAATTGTTTTGTATATCCAATGTACAAAGCTGTGAGTAGCACATCTGTAAGTAAATGCTGAAATAAATGCAATAAAAATCTAAATTTAAATAAAATAAAACACAAATTTTGAGCTGAAATTATCACATGACAAAGGTGATTACACTAAATGTGATTTCATAACATAAAATAAAGATTTCAGATGACAATTAATGAGGGTTTTGGTCAATCTGGAATAATTGAGGACTTTTATTATGTCAGCAAACGATGATTGTTTTAAATAATACACGACAGAAACTGTAACACTCAAATAATACTACAGCAATTGTAAAACTAAACTATCGTAACACTAAAGTGTCTGTTTTCTGTAAATCATAAAGACAAGAGATGACAGTCAGTTTATGTTTAGAAAATAATTAAAAATTAACAAACGGGAAAGAATAAAAAGAGCTATTACACTTGTCTCCATAATGGCGAAAGAACTGAACATGTAAGACACTGTTTTGTGGTGAAAATGATTAATTAATATAATTAAAAAGCTAATCTGTGGACTGTGAAAGTCAAAGCTCCTGTCAGTTCGTGTAACTCTGATAAACATCATCAACATCCGGCAGCTCAGAGATTAAACTCGCGTGTTTTAATAAGCCTCACCTCGCTCTTCTTCTGCAGATATTTCTGCTTTAATATCTCGATTCTTTCATCGAGCTCTGAATCAGATTTGCTGCTCATCTTGATTTAAAACCGCCGCCGCTGGACTGTAAACATTCGCTGCAGCTGCAGGAAGTTAAAGCGATATGAGCGAGCGTCAAAATAAAAGTCAGCAGGAGCGTCACTCAAATACAAACAAAAGTGCAGTATATCCAGTATGGCTTTTCTGGATAAATGCATATAATACTAATAATAATAATAATAATAATAATAATACATCGCATTATTAGTATTACATTGCATATACATTAATATACACATGAATGAATTTCTTGTGTTGTCTAAAAATGTATATATTTGTGTTAAAAAATATGGCAATTGTTTTATTTTTATGCACAAAAACGTTGACAACAATAATTAAAAATGTTATTTTAAATCATCGGGCTTTTGCAGATTCTGCTAAAAGTTCTGCTAAAAATATTCTGCTAAAAGTTAACATTGATTTCCTGTTGTCTAAAAATTATATACAATTGTCAGAAAAATATGGCACATCTTTTGTTGTTTTTTTTTACAAAACAATGTTGCAGATTAAATATTCCATTATTTTATTTAAAATCATCTATTGTTTGCAGAATAAAATCTATATTGTTATAAATGAAACAGTGAGCCTTGAAAAACAAACAATGGTAACTTAATCTTATATATTCACAAATGTATTTCCTGAAGATTATTTTCTCAGATTCAGCTAAAAGTTTACATTGTTAACACTTTTGTGTCTAAAAAAATAATACAAATTTGTCTAAAATAGGGCACATCTTTTGATATTTTTTATGCACAAAATAATTAAAATGTGTATCATTTTATATTTACTCATCTGTCTTTTGCAGAGGCGATGCAGTGGTGCAGTAGGTAGTGCTGTCCCCTCACAGCAAGAAGGTCGCTGGTTCGAGCCTCGGCTGGGTCAGTTGGTGTTTCTGTGTGGAGTTTGCATGTTCTCCCCGTGTTGGTGTGGGTTTCCTCCGGGTGCTCCGGTTTCCCCCACAGTCCAAACACATGCGCTATAGGGGAATTGGGTAGGCTAAATTGTCCGTAGTGTGTGAGGTTGGATGAGTGTGTGGATGTTTCCCAGAGATGGGTTGCTGCTAGAAGGGCATCCGTTGTGTAAGAAATGTGCTGGATAAGTTGGTGGTTCATTCCGCTGTAGCGACCCCAGATTAATAAAGGGACTAAGCCGAAAATAAAATGAATGAATGAATGAATGTCCTTTGCAGAGTAAATGATATATTGTCATGAATGAAACAGTGAACCTTGATGAAATATTATATGGTATAGTATTATATTTGGTATTATATTATAAAACTTCTGCATTTTATATTCTATATAACTATATATTTAGCAAATTATAAAAGCTTATTTATTATGTTAGGTTTTTATAGTGTTTGATGTTTTTTATGTTCTTGTTCTGCATTACAATTTATTGTGATTTTTTGAATGACAAAAATAAAGGAAACTGAAACTGAACTGAATAAAATTAATGTAAAATTGTATTCAGTGATGGAGGCTGTAAGAAGTCGCCAGGAGTTCAGCGCGTGTGTGTGTGTGTGTGTGTGTGTGTGTGTGTGTGTGTGTGTGTGTGTGTGTGTGTGTGCAGGGGCAGAGTGGACATTTTAAAAGTGGGGGGGACAGCTGTATGAAATCCTAGTTTACATTCTTAATCACCTGTTTCTAAATCTGTCTCTAAAAGTGAGGGGGACATATCCCCCCTGTCCCCCCCACCCCCCACCCCCCCCCCCCCCCCCACCCCGGTTGCTACGCCCCTGTGTGTGTGTGTGTGTGTGTGTGTGTGTGTGTGTGTGTGTGTGTGTGTGTGTGTGTGTGTGTGTGCACTTAAGCACTTGGAGATGTGTTTGTGTCTGTGGTCCAGGACTCACTCCAGTAGATGCAGAGATTACAGTGTCAAACAGTTTCCTTCAAAAACACAGATTTCATTCATAACACACTGAACTAACACACACTAACAACAGGCAGCATTGCTGAAATTACAGATTTTATTTTGAATTTTGAATGAATTTCCATCTCCACAGTATACAGTTCTACATTTACCTTTTCTCTGTTTTGACTGTGTTAAAGAATGTGCGATAAGAATAAAAAAATGAATTAATTGAAGAGTAGACCTACTTTAAAGTAGCCTACAAGTGAAAACCACAGTTATAAATAGCTAAACTGCAAGTTAGAGAGGCAAGCTTTTAATAGTAGAAAATCAATTCCTGGCATGTATTGTAATCCACTTCAGAATGTTGGTACATATGAAAATGTAGACATATATTTCATAGGCATTATATATATATACAGTTGAAGTCAGAATTATTCGCCCCTTTTGAATTTTTTTCTCGTTTTTAAAATATTTCCCAAATGATGTTTAACAGAGCAAGGAAATTTTCACAGTATGTCTGATAATATTTTTTCTTCTGGAGAAAGTCTTATTTGTTTTATTTCGGCTAGAATAAAAGCAGTTATTAATGTTTTAAACACCATTTTAAGGTCAATATTATTAGCTCCTTTAAGCTATATATTTTCTCGATAGTCTACAGAACAAACCATCATTATACAATAACTTGCCTAATTCCCCTAACCTGCCTAGTTACCCTAATTAACCTAGTGAAGCCTTTAAATGTCACTTTAAGCTGTATAGAAGTGTCTTGAAGAATATCTAGTCTAATATTATTTACTGTCATCATGACAAAGAGAAAATAAATCAGTTATTAGAGATGAGTTATTAAAACTATTATGATTAGAAATGTGTTGGAGAAATCTGCTCTCTGTTAAACAGAAATTGGGGAAAAAATAAACAGGGGGCTAATAATTCTGACTTCAACTGTATATATATATAAACATTTTTTCTTTTTTCCTGTGATTTCCTACATCATTTGGGTTAAAACAAATTCTACAATTTAGAGTTTTTACATTTTGTATAAATGTTTAATTTTACAGCATGTCCACTGTAGTGCACCACAGGACCATTTTAGTTCAGAAAGACCCACAAACTCAGACAACAAAACTGTACAGGATATGGCTGTAAAGGGATATTGATCCAATATTAATGCAACAAAAACTAAACAAAAGTCATTTTTTCCTTTTGTATTAAAATTCCTGAAACAGTTTAGTCTGAAAGAGAGCCGAACTCAAAAAAAAAAGAAAAAAAAAAGTGATGTTAATCCAAAACTAATTTAACAAAAGTGATTTAAAACTGATTGTCATTCTCTAATTGTCTGATTGTCAGACTCTAAGTCAGAGTCTCCTTCAACTATCTTGCTTCAGGTCTGCCTCATACAACATGCAGTCATTAATTACATTAAGTTGGTCCTGGTGTCCACTATAGTTGACATTTAAAAAAGGATGATATTTTGAAACACAAACAAGTTAACAGCTTTGAAAGCTAAATGTATTGTTCCTGACACTTCAATAAACACATATATATGTAATAATAATAGTAAAAACATTTTAAAAGCTAAATTTTACATGCATCTCTCCTTCCCATAAAATGTGCTTGTTTGTATGCCGGCCATTTTGGATGCAGTGTAAGAAGTGGTTCCTAAAATGCCAACCAATCAAATGACATATCACTAGAAAGCCCAGGATGTCCTCTGAACAGTACAACAGGACTTGACAGAGTAGCTCAAAAAATTCAAAGACAATTCACGAAAACACAATGTCCACTACAGAGGACACAAGTCAAAGGGCGGGGTCTCAGGAGGATTTATATATATTATAGGTGGGTATAAATTCATTTTTTTAAATCTAGATTAATCTCCCTGTAATCTTCAATTAATCTAGATTAAAATGGCTCATTTGAATTCTGCCGAAGGCATTCAGAATATGTGTGCTACCCAAATAATGACTAAAAGTAAGTCTTTGAGAACGGGTTTCTCAAGCCAGGTGGTGCATTAGACCAGGGGCTCATCTCCTGTTTCCAAAAGGCATCTCAAACTGCTTGAGAAACTGTTCTACTATGATAATTGGTGATGAAAATAAATGATGTTCAATAAGATGTACTTGTGTTTACTAACTGTTTATTCAGTTAAACATCAATGTTGAGCTGTAGGCCTACATAAGCTCCAAACAGCGATTTCTGATGAGCTTAATCAGACTAAAGTCATAACTGAACTAAACTGAGATTGAATGAAGACATGTGGAGTATGCAGATATTAGTGGCATTATTGAAGAAAACACCGCAATCTAACTATAACCGTCATGTACGACTTTTCACCATATTTTCCCACAAGATCCACACACATGGCTCTCAGTAAAGGACCACACACATTTGGTGTGCGTTATTAAATTCCATAACACTCTCACCAGTCCTTACTCATTATTTGCGTCTAATACCCCGGTTTGATTCCGAAGGGCTCACCGGTCAGGTATACATCCGCGCTAAAATATCAAGGTGAGAGTCATCATAGCTTGCGTAGAATAGACCCAGCTCCTACCCAACTTTGAGAATAGGTGAACTATTTATAGAAATAGATTACTCATTTCTAATCAACTATATACATATTAGGGTTGTCAAAATTAATTGTTTCTTTGATGCACTGCGATGCAGACGTTATATGGCTGTAGCTTACTTTGGCGAGGGAGGAGACCGCAAGTAATTAAAACACTCCAACTACTTAAAAAGCAGATAACTGTGCACAATTCACTGCTTGTGAGTTTGCTGGACAGTTTCACTGGCAGAGAAGTACATCAGAAGCGTTAGAGCCAATCAGAGCCCTTTCTGTTGAGCGCGTGATCAATCATAGGTGGTTTATTTGATACATTCAAAGAGAGTGTTTTCTATGAGCAGGTAAAATTAAAGGTATGGTACATATATCTGACTGCTTGTATTCAAGGAGAAAATTGTGTTACAAATAATATATAAATATATTTATAAATGATCAATTTTAATACAAGAATTATTGTGTTGCTAAGTAAAATATATAATTGTGTATGAAAAGCCTCATCAATGCACCGTGATATTGAATTGAACCAAATAGATGGCATGATAATTGTAACCGAACCGAACCGTGAGACCAGTGTAGGTTCACACCTCTGATAGACATGGCTGTATATCAGCACTTAATTTAAGCACTTTTTGATTGTGCATGCTGTGTATGTGTTTCTGTCAATGCTGCAGCCACTGCCTCCTCAAAGGCTTTCTTGAACTCATCCGCTGTTTTCTGCAGTTTAAAGCGTGCTGCTAGTGTCTGAAAGCTGCCACCTCCGTCTGAGTTCTCAAACGCCGTCCACGTCCAGGCTCTTTCCATTGGCAGGAGCTGCATCTGTGTAGAGATCCAGTGGTTTGCACACAGAGTCAGCACCTTCTCCCTCCGCATCACCAACCTCATGCATTTGCTGTCATTGTTCTGGAGGATCTTGAGCTCTCCTACACCTCGGTCCACCCACTGCTCTATTTCTTTACTGAAGCGGAACAGTTGGACTCTGTGTCTGAAAACCACACGCTCATTCTCTTCTCCATTCGAGAGCTCAACTAGACCAAGCAATGGTTTGTTAGCTTCTGTGCCAGAATTTTTCATAGATGAGCACTGAGAGAAAAGAGGCTGAAAACTGAAGCTGAATTCTTTAACTGATGTGCCAACTTGTAAAACATCCCTCTGCGCAGAGTCGATGAGAACTGAAGATGGATTCTGAGCAGCAGGAAGAGTCTGGTTTGCAGCTTTTCTGTCTTTCTTCTTTTGAGAGGTGTGGCTGTTATTACTGGGTTTTGGTGAACGGCATGCAACACTGTGACCTGATAGTTCTTCATTGGACACCAGACAGACGTCACAGTCCCACTGCTCGTCTGTCTCTGAGGATGAAAGCATGTCAGATGTTGACCTACAGACATTTGTCTTTTGTCACTTTTTTACATTTTCATGCCTTCTTACACTGTCAACACTGTCATTTCATGCACCAACATGTTTGCATCCACATATTTTCTGTAAAAGCTGCAATTTGTCAATGACAAGACAACAGATCATCTCATTTACAGTTATTTTTCAATTGCTTACACACTAAAATGAAAACTTTCCCACAATGAACAAAACCTTAGACTCACGGAGCGTAACGCTAGACTCGATTTGCATATTGTCAGCCTCACACTTTTTGCAAAACATTACACACAGTGACATGCAAAACACTAAACACACTTGCTTTTGACAGAGATATTAAGCATGATGTAATTTCCTTGCAAATGTTTTCTAAATGAACAAACACATCAACCAATTGATTAAACACAGCCATGATGTGCTCACACAGACTGATGCAAAACTGATGCATAACACCAACACACAGGTGCTTAATTGTAGACACACCAGTCAGGTTTAAGCACTATATTATACACTAGATCAGGTGTGTCAAAGTCAATTCCTGGAGGGCCGCAGCTCTGCACAGTTTAGTTTAAGCCCTAATTAAACACACCTGATCAAACTAATTGAGTCCTTTAAGTTTGTTTGAAACCTACAGTTAGTGCAGGGTTGCAGCGCTACAAAAACTGAGCTTGATCATCTATATACAGCTGAAGTCAGAATTATTAGCCCCCTGTTTATTTTTTCCCCAATTTCTGTTTAACGGAGAGCAGATTTCTTCAGCACATTTCTAATCATAATAGTTTTAATAACTCATCTCTAATAACTGATTTATTTTCTCTTTGTCATGATGACAGTAAATAATATTAGACTAGATATTCTTCAAGACACTTCTATACAGCTTAAAGTGACATTTAAAGGCTTAACTAGGTTAATTAGGGTAACTAGGCAGGTTAGGGTAATTAGGCAAGTTATTGTATAATGATGGTTTGTTCTGGAGACTATCTATAAATATATAGCTTAAAGGGGCTAATAATATTGACCTTAAAATGGTGTTTAAAAAATTAAAAACTGCTTTTATTCTAGCTGAAATAAAACAAATAAGACTTTCTCCAGAAGAAAAAATATTATCAGACATACTGTGAACATTTCCTTGCTCTGTTAAACATCATTTGGGAAATATTAAGAATAAAAATAAAAACTCAAAAGGGGGCGAATAATTCTGACTTCAACTGTATATATATATATATCCCCCACCAACACACACACACACTGTCAGGGTTCTGCCACTCAGGTCTTGTAAATTCTTGTTTTGGTGGCAGAGTCTGGACACTAGCTCCGTCTTGTCCTGTCCTGTTGTGCTTGGCTCGAGTTTTCTCAGGTCGAGCACAGCGTTCCCAACTATTTTCAATGAAAAGTAGCTAAAGCCTGCTCGAAAAGTAGCTAGATGTTGCCAGGTGACGTCACAGACACATTTTCATATCAGTGACGTCATCACGTAGTACCTGACAAGCCCGTCATGTCTCTACTCTATGAGACGCCGTGTATTATATTAAAACATTACATCCAGATGCACAATAAATAGGTTCTTATTAACATATTATTTTGCGTGATGACGTCATTGCGTAATTGCAACTCAAAACTACATCTTCATGTAATATACAAAAATAATTAATGTTTTCGCAAATTGACTGGCCATCTCAGCAAAAACATTATTTAAAATATGTCCATTTAGATTAGTATGAAAAATAGAGTTGACTATTTGTAAAAGTAATACAAACACTGTTTGATTAAAAAATTAAATTTTCAAATCTAACACTGATAATGAACACTTACATTCTTTTAAACAATCACAGCTTGTGTACTTACTCTTTTTAACTTAGTGACAACAATTATAGCACTACTGGAATTTATTGCTAGCTAAATGATCAACAATTATACATGTTAACAAATATCAGTAAATTAACAGTTATGGAAAACAATCTGAGCTAGCAATTTACTCTACTGAGTGAATCCTGCAGCCGCTTTAAAAATTAAAATTAGCCAAATGAATGTTTAAAATAGCTAAATTTGTTGCTAGGTGCTTTTTGAAAAAAAAGTTGCTAGGGTAGTACGAAAAGTTGCTAAATCTAGCAACAAAATTGCTAAGTTGGCAACACTGGTCGAGCACTTGTTTTCTGTCATTGTGTGTGTCTCTGTGTGCGCGCTGTCGTGAGTGTGCGTAGACCGTGTGCGCTCCCGCTTAATGCGGGCGCGCGGGGTCTGTGCGTGCATGGGACGCGTGCGCTCTTGTACTCGTGTTTGTGTTTTGTTCTGTCGGCGTCGCGCTGTTTCTTTCTCAGCGTCTCAGTCTGGTTGGTTTTGGTTTCGGTTGGCACTGAGATGAAACATGCGCGTTGCTTATGTGTGAGCGCACGGTAAAGTGTTTTAATTTTATCGTGTGCTCCTGTCTTGCGTCTATGTTTGTGTTGTCCAAGCACGTGGCTCTGTGTTTACATTGTGGCCGCATGCTTCAGTCTTGTCCTTTATTGTGAACGCCCGGTTAATGAGTTCTCTCATTGGCTGCGTGTTCTTGTCCGTTTTATGTGAGCACATGGCTTGTGTTGTCTCTTTGTGTCATGTGCTCTCCCGTCTATTGTCTAGTCCCACCCTCCTTGTTAACCCATTATTAGTTTATTAGGTTCACCTGTTTCTATGTTAATTACTTCTGCTTATATTCCCCTCATGTCTGCTGTCCTGTGCCATCGTACATCGTCCATGTTGCCTTGTCTTGTATGTTCCAGTCCTGATCCCTGCCAGCCTACCCAGTAAATTTTGTTCGTATGTTTTGTTAATGTTTTCCCCCTCTGGGTTGTTTATTTTGCTGTTTGTTTTATTTTATTATTAATAAATACCCCTATTATTTCTTGCAATTGAGTCCTCGCTCCTTTTCCCCTTCACCGAACTGTGACACACACATTTTTAATTATACATAATTATAATCCCCTTTTTTTTTAAATAAGTTTGCTTTCTGAGTGATTATAATTTATTTTATACTGTGCATTACTGTATTCACAACCAAAAAAATAAACATTTAAGTTAATTACTGTAATAATAATAAATCTAATAAATAAATAGTTTGGATTCAAATTTGCTATTGTGTTTAATGCAAATTGTCTCTCTGCCCATTACTCTAAAGCTTTGAATTTACATATAGGCGCTGAAGAAAGAAGTGCCGTGTATGATATGAACAAATATCTATGCAAAAACATTTTGCCAAATGTGTTTGTTATTTGAGATAGATGTGTGCTATTGAGATGTGTCTGTAATATTTTGTTTGTAGATTTGTGTGTACATCTTTGGGGGGTGAGGCACATTTTTAAAAATGGGTGTAAGCAGTTGAAAAAAACTGTAATGTGAGCAATCATTCATTTGTGATAAGGTGCATTCAAACCTTTATTATGACCGTAAGCACATGTAAAATCATGCTTAGTTTATGTGCTATAGTTAAAGAGCCTCTATTATGGACTATAAAAGGTCATATTTAGTTTTGGGAGTTTTCAACAGCAGGCAAAGCCAAAAAACACTTTCTTTGTTTTATAATCTGCTTTTTAATTTGACCTTATTGTCCCAATGACACCCATTTGGTTTGTTTATTCTAACCCCAACCTTAATTCACATATTTTGTAAAATATATGATACAGAAGTTTAAAAAAGTTTAAAGAAGTTGAGTATTCAAGATGTACAGTGGAAAATGCGTTTGGGAAAATAAAAATGTGGGGCAGATGTTCACAGGTTAGGACACACTGTGATGCATAAGCATTTACAATCAGCATGTAAGGGTCTGTGACCTGTTTTATTTCCACAACGTGACTTCATATTAATCTTGACAAATTTATTTCTAATAGTTGGGTTGAAAAATAAAAAGTATTCAGAGCTGGAAGTCAGTGGCGGCTGGTGTTAAAAAAATGTGGGGGATTGGCGCAAACACCAGAAAAAAATCTAACTGTTGGTAAAGTAAGAGTGTAAAAGCCATTTTTCAGGTGATGCATCAAAAAACTAAAATATGACTAAAGCATACAATAAATGCATCACAAATCAGTTCAGTTTAGTTTTATTTGGGTTTATTATCAGTAATGAAGTAATCAAGATAATCAGTAAACACACACACACACACACACACACAAATGTTGCCTAATCACTGGCCAGTAGCACTACTTAAAAATGAATTTTGCTCTCCTTTCTTTCTGGCTTGCAAATTTCTCAGTGACCTTTTGGTTAAAGTCAGTCATCTCAGTCACCAGTCTCTTCTCTATTGACAGCATGGCCAATGCATTCAGCCTTTCTTGCGTCATGCTGTTTTAAACACCAAACACGGAAATAGTAAAAGGCATGACTTACATCACAACCTGCCAGCCAACTCCGTTTGTCATGACAAGTGCTGGAAAAGCCCCGAATATACGCGCGCTCGCCATCACTTGACTATTGGTGAATTTGCAAAGACGGTCGATCTGGTCCAAACTCCTTCATTCTTTTTTTTTCTTCATCCAAACGCCTTGTGAACGGATATCTTTGCAAAGCTACAACGGAATTTTCCTTCATCTCGAGAAATTACACTTGCTTTCACTATGATTAAGGTCGGCACAGACGAGCTGCTGCTGAGTGAACGGTCTAAGTGAGAATGGTCCAATCACATAAGGCCAATCATATAAAAACAAATATGATTTGTTCTAACAACAAAAATGGGAGGGTTCGGGACGCAGAGCGCTGCACCCCAAAGACAATTTAAAACCGGCCAATTAGAGCTTATCGTCATATCACATGCATTGCAAAAGTTTGTGTACCTACATAAACACCCATTAGTCAGGCGCCCCGCACACATATGAAAACATATTGTTCATACATTTTTTTTTCAATAAATGTTAGAATGTTATAATTAAATCAGTTTATTTTGTTAATATTTGTGATAATAAACATTAACATATTAAAGGGGTCTAACTTGAAGGGGGGGCGGCGCCCCAGCGCCCTCTATTGACCAGCCGCCACTGCTGGAAGTTATTGCATATCCGATAAGGAAATAAACAAGGTCAAGATGTTCCCAAAACTAGGTTAAAGTTGAGTAGTTTCAAATTAAGTTTTCCAACCTTCTCCAGACTTGATCTTGGTCTCTGTCTCTCTGGCGAGCTCCATCAAACTCTTCTGCATTTTGGAAAGCAGAATCGTCAGATTGTGAAAAAACACGTTTGGATTATCCAAAATTTTACTCAAATCTTCAGATTCTTCAGACGGGAATTCTTCACATTCAAATGGGACATTCTGCAGATGCAAAACAAACAATTCAGGATGAGGAAAATACTTTTAAATATCATGTGTTTTAATGTTTGATTGCAATGCAGTAATGTGCACCTTTTGTAAAGCTGTGTTGAAACAATAATTATTGTGAAAAGCGCTATACAAATAAACTTGAATTGAATTGAGGGTGACACGGTGGCTCAGTGGTCAGCACAATCGCCTCACAGCAAGAAGGTCACTGGTTCGAGTCTCGGCTGGGTCAGTTGGTGTTTCTGTGTGGAGTTTGCATGTTCTCCCCGTGTTGGTGTGGGTTTCCTCCGGGTGCTCCGGTTTCCCCCACAGTCCAAACACATGCGCTATAGGGGAATTGATCAACTAAATTGGCCGTAGTGTATGAGTGTGTGTGTGTTTGTGTATGAGTGTGTATGGGTGTTTCCCAGTACTGGGTTGCAGCTGGAAGGGCATCTGCTGTGTAAAACATATGCTGGAATAGTTGGTGGTTCATTTCGCTGTGGTGACCCCAGATGAATAATCGATGAATTGAATTAAATTAAAAATTGGCTAATTAAAGCATGAATTTTTCTGGTACCTGCAGGAACTGAATGTGATCTTTAGTGGTCACGAACTGATCGATCTCAGACACCTTGGTCTTCATGCTAGTGATTTTCTGCTGCACATTCTCCTGAAGTTTTTCCACACGTCTGACTTCAGTTGTCTGCTGGTCTGTGATCAGACCTTTTATTCCACAGCAACTCTTTTGAAGGGATTGAAGCACATCGCTGAAGATCTGATCAGTCTCTGTGAACGCCGTCTGTGCTGAACACTGGAGAACAACAACAAACCACACATCAGACACTCCTGATGGACTGCTTCAGCTTCACTGTGGAAGCTCATTTCTGCAACAGAATTAAAAATAAATACCTTGCTTGTCCAGTTGAAAACAAAATTATTCGCCCTCCTCTGAAATTTGAATTCTTTCTCTATTTCCCAAGTGCTGATTAACAGCAAGGAAAACGTTTAAAGTATTTTCAATTATATATTTCTTCTGGAAAAGATTTGATTTATTATTAGCCCCCTTTAGATATATTTTTTAGTCTGCAGAACAAACCACTGTTATACACTTGCCTAATTACCCTAACTTTACCCTAATTACCATAGTGAAGCCTTTACATGTCACTTTAAGCTGAACACTAGTGTCTTGAAGAATATCTAGTCTAATATTATGTGCTGTCATCATGACAAAGAGAAAATACATCAGTTATTAAATTATTATATTAGAAAATGTGTTTAAAAATCTTATATCTTAGGAAATATTTTAAAAAGAATGACATTTTCACAGGAGGGTGATTCATTTAGCCTTTACCAGAACAGTGGCATGCATCATCAATAATCGTGTTCGTCGTGCTTGAACTTCTAATATCAGTCTTTAAGCTCCTCTTGGTTCTCAAAGACACAGTTGATCTGAGATCAGTTATCAATACTCACTCTGATTCTCTCTTCAGCCCATTTCAGATCCTTAAAATTCTTCTCTCGGTCCTTGATATTCTGGAGAAACTTCACACGTGTGTCCATCATCTTCCTCTGTAACCAAAATGAGTTAAATAGCTATTAACAGAAACACACTATAAGCATTAGGTTTAGTGAAATACAAGGGCGGGTTGCCAGTGGTGGAGTGGGTAGCACATTCGCCTCACAGCAAGAAGGTCGCTGGTTCGAGTCCCGGCTGGGTCAGTTGGTGTTTCTGTGTGGAGTTTGCATGTTCTCCCCGTGTTGGTGTGGGTTTCCTCTGGGTGCTCCGGTTTCCCCCACAGTCCAAACACATGCGCTATAGGGGAACTGATCAACTAAATTGACTGTAGTGTGTGTGAATGAGTGTTTCCCAGTACTGGGTTGCAGATGAAAGACACTATGTAAAACATATGCTGGATAAGTTGGCGGTTCATTTCTCTGTGGCAACCCCTGATTAATAAAGGGACTAAGTCGAATGAATGAATAAAATACAAGTCCAAAGAAGTCATTATAAATAATGTAAAGTAAAAGTATAAATTAGTACACATCTGATCTGCCAGTTAACAAAAATATATTTTGGTTTTGCTAACGTTCTCATTAAGACATGAACATTTACTGTACACATTGAGTGCATGCATGGTCAGGTGAACATTACATTTATGGTTTTCTATGAAAATGATGTTTGAAATAATTATTTTTATTTAAAAAATGTTAGATGGACACCCCTAAACTGTTTTATTACACTGACTGTTCCATGGACATTTGGCATGGATAACACTTTAATATGACAATAGAAGTAAGATATGCCATCGAGACTGTTGCTGCATAGCAGAATGTCAAACCTGTAAAAGTGCACTTCATTTGAACGTGACAGTATGTTCTTGTGCACCCCAATGGTGAAATCACAGCTAAAATAAATTTGATGACAATTTTCCAGTTAACGCGACCAATGATGAGCCCAAATTATAGGGGACGAAAGTAATGTGGGATGAAAGTAACAAAGCGATTTTCTGGAAGTTCTGACAACATTTGCTTTCCAGGCTACAACAGCACATTCAACGTCCACCCCTTGATGGAGCTGCCAAATATCAGTTGATTTTGGGACCGTGTCCTGCGGTTAGCTCCAAATTACAGTTTTTAGGTGCAGAAAGTATTGCAGCGCTTCTTTTTTTCTTATTACAAGTTGTGTTTCTGTTTTCATGCATCACTCTAATAATCAATCTACAGGTTATTTAGTGCAATAACACATCCTTAAGTTTGCAATATCCGAGTTTTTCAGTCTAAAAGTAAATCAGGTTTAAATGGAGTTCCTGTGGAGATGACAATAACACTGTTATTTATGTCCCACTGATAATGTTAAGACCTTATTTTCCCATTCCATATTAGAGTTTGCAGTGTTTGGATTCAGATGTTTTATACAATTAATGCATAGTGCCAATATTAATGCAAAAAAAATTCAAAAATTG
Source organism: Danio kyathit (assembly GCA_903798195.1). Taxonomy (NCBI): domain Eukaryota; kingdom Metazoa; phylum Chordata; class Actinopteri; order Cypriniformes; family Danionidae; genus Danio; species Danio kyathit. The sequence goes on from LR812527.1 coordinate 69,113,243, forward strand.
TAGACAATTTTAACATTTTGCATTGCTGGATTGCTTTTGAAACAATTGATGGAACTGACATTTAAAATGAAAAATACTGTTTATTATTTTTGGCAAAAACAAAGGACAAAATATGTTTGCAGTGAACATTAACAAGGTCACAGTAAGATATATTTAAAACAAAGAAGATTGATAAAATATTGTTGTGTTACTTTTGACCCAGCTGTGTGTTTTTATCCCTACTGATGGGGTCAAAAGTAACAATGTTCAACTTTTGTTTAAAGTGAAGTTATATTGGAGTTGTTCTACACTGATACAAACCAACACCTGATTTTGATAGACCACTCTTGTGAGTTTGTAAACACAGCAAAAATATATTTCTGCTAAAAAATATTATCTTTTGAAATTAGGTTTTTATGAAAAATAGTACTTTCATCCCACCTCTTTTTATTCTGCATGTTCTGCTTCTTTGTTATCGTTGGGTGTGTCAGCCACAACACACCCTGCTCATGGGTGTATGACACTTTTTTGAACAATTTGTGACATTTAGCTTTTTTATATTCAATAAAAATGTCAGTTGAATATCAAACTAAACCTTTTGTTAAAGTTCTATCAACATCTTAAATAGGTTACTGTAAATTTGTGCCAGCACTCTCGACTGAGCTAAAGTTGGTTTCGTGTGCAAAAAAATACAGCAGAATAAAGCAAAAACGAAAGTAATTTGAATGCATACTTGTGAGTGACATCTCTACTTTGAGAAGGCCTATTGGATCTGAAAACGCGTGTTGAAGTCAAAATTATTCACCCTCCTCTGAGTTTTAACTTTACCTCCATCATGCAAGTGTCTAATGCCTATATCTGTCTAAAGTCTAATGTCCACCTGCCTACCTGTCTGTGTGCTCTTTCCTCCGATGCGGGCACGGTCTCGTGGCTCTTGTGGTCCTGTAGGGCGCACAGCACACACACACACTGCCGGTCGGTGCGGCAGTACACATCGGTGAGTTTGCCGTGCTGAGAGCAGATTCTGCCCCGCAGATCCGTGGCCTTGGTCAGCTGGTGTCTCCTGCGCCCATGCAGCTGCGCGTGCTGGTCCAGGTGAGTGCTGCAGAAGGAGGCCAGACAGGTGAGACACGACACGATGGCTTTGGAGGATCTGGAGCTGCAGGAGTCACAGCTCACAGCACGGCCTCCATCCTCATCCTCAGCAATCTTCAAGTTCTCCGAGAGACGCTTGACGCACTGCCAGTCCACGAACCCCGGTCTGCGGGAGAAGATCTGCTTGCACTGCGGGCATCTAAACTTATTCTTCACATCATCCCGGTCCCACAGCCCGCTGATGCAGTCCCGACAGAAGCTGTGCCCGCAGGGAATGATCACAGGGTCGAGGAAGAAATCCAGACAGATGGAGCACCGGAGAGACTCTCGATCTACTAAACCTCCAGTTGCCATTTTTCTGGAAGCGCAAACGAAACTTTGACGTGCAAGTTTCGTTTTGGCTGTTTAAACGAGTTAGTCCACTCCCCAGGCAAATACTGAAGGATCAATTTGCATTAGTCTGACTGTAATCCTTTCATTTCATGCATGACGCCTATATCCGGATGCTGTTGACCTTGTTCTACATGGATGTAAATGTCTGTGATTGCTTTACAATTGTCCGTTTTAGTCCGTGTTGGGCTCAGAATCATAATTTATTTGTTTAAATATATATTGATTCAGTTTTTATATTGATTTCAGCATATATACAAATGTTTATATGGCTCATGTACAATTCATTCATTCATTTCCTTTCAGCTCAGTCCCTTTATTAATCAGGGGTCGCCACAGCGGAATGAACCGCCAACTTATCTAGCACATGTTCCACGCAGCGGATGCCCTTCCAGCCGCAACCCAACACTGGGAAACACCCATACACACTCATTCACACACAATTTAGTTGAACAATTCCCCTATAGCGCATGTGTTTGGACTGTGGGGGAAACCCACGCCAACACGGGGAGAACATGCAAACCCCACACAGAAACACCAACTGACCCAGCCAGGCCGAACCAGCAACCTTCTTGTTGTGAGACGATCGTGCTACCCACTGCGCTACTGTGACGCCCGGTTCATGTACAGTGCAGTTTCTAAAGTAATATTTTCAGTCTTTTAGTAGATATATCATATGAAAGACTTGCTTTGTTTACCAAACAAGTGGATCTAATTGGATTTGCATTTATTCATTCATTCATTCATTTTCTTGTCGGCTTAGTCCCTTTATTAATCCGGGGTCGCCACAGTGGAATGAACCGCCAACTTATCCAGCACGATTTTACACAGCGGATGCCCTTCCAGCCGCAACCCATCTCTGGGAAATGGATTTGTATTGTAAACCTTAAATAAAAGTAAATGTAAACTTTTTTTTATTTCATGTCAGTTTAGTTATATTCTATATCTCCCAAAATTATTCCGCATATGTTCTGCACAGAAATAGCAAAATAAATAGTTATACAAACAAATGTGTTTAGGACAATATGTAAAATATAAGAAGAAAATACTAGTCAATCAAACCAGCTGATTTTAGAGCTGCTGTAGTGACGGGTGTTTCCAGCAGATGGACTCATCGTCTTTAACATGAAATTGGAAAATCCATATTCATTAAAAACATGGAATACATCCGATTGTTTTTTGTTTTATTTGACAAAAAAAATAAAATAATAACAAACAAGTCCAAAAAGACTGATTCATTTAATACCTATATTATTTCAACTGTTGAGAATAAAATGCACAAAATAAGCTATAAGGTTTATTTCCACTGTAGTCCTCATATCACAATCACTTATTGATAAATTCATTCATTCATTTTCTTTTCGGCTTTTAGTCCCTTTATTAAGCGGAACACAGCGGAATGAACCGCCAACCCATCCAGCACATGTTTTACACAGCGGATGCCCTTCCAGCTGCAACCCATCACTGGGAAACATCCATACACACTCATTCACACACACACACACACTCCGAACAATTTAGCCTATCCAATTCACCTGTACTGCATGTCTTTGGACTTGTGGGGGAAACCGGAGCACCTGGAGGAAACCCACGCCAACACGGGGAGAACATGGAAACTCCACACAGAAACACCAACTGACCCAGCCGGGACTCAAACCATTGACCTTCTTGCTGTGAGGCGATCGTGCTACCTACTATGCCACCGTGACGCCATTACTGGTAAATGTTATTAATATTTTTGATGCCCTTTTGATGAATGTATAGTTTATTGACAAGCTACTCCAAAAAAGTGCTGGGTTGTTTTAACCCAATTTTTTGATTGATGGAAAATCCAACCTCGGGCTAATTCTTTCTATTACATTTAAGTACACTTTTCAACCCAATGGTTGTCTTTGTAAACATTTGAGCCAACATTGGGTTACAACAACGCCACATTTTTACTGTACTGAATTATTCTGTATTTTTGGAATTCAACACTAAGGTCCCTCAGCCCTTCCCCTACCTCTGGTGTCCCAATTCTCTTCATCTAGTGAGTCCTAGATGGCCCTCAACACTGAGATTTTCTAGGATCACACTACACACTCAGAAAAAAGGTACATGGTGGTACAAATAATGCTCCTTAAGGAACAGTTTTGTACCTTTGTAAAAGTTGTACTTTATATGGTACAGAAAAGACCTCTTATACTGTTCTGTACCTTTTATGGTACAATTAAAAAGGTACATAAGTGTTGGACACCTCCTTTATTACAATATCTATGAAAATAAATATTACTGGAAAGGCAAAGTGATGGCGACGCGGTGGCGCAGTAGGTAGTGCTGTCGCCTCACAGCAAGAAGGTTGCTGGTTTAAGCCTCGGCTGGGTCAGTTGGTGTTTCTGTGTGGAGTTTGCATGTTCTCCCTGCATTCGCGTGGGTTTCCTCCGGGTGCTCTGGTTTCCCCTAAAGTCCAAACACATGCGCTATAGGGGAATTGGGTAGGCTAAATTGTCCGAGTTTGAATGAGTGTGTGTTGATGTTTCCTAGAGATGGGTTGCAGCTGGAAGGGCATCCGCTGCGTAAAACATATGTTGGAAAAGTTGGCGGTTCATTCCGCTGTGGTGACCCTGGATTAATAAAGGGACTAAGCCGAAAAGAAAATGAATGAATGATTGAGGCAAAGTGATTAATGAATAATTTCCATATTAAAACATGAATCATCATTTAAAGCATATGCTTAAAGAAACTCATAAACATTCATTATTAAGTTCTTTAATATAAAACAACTGGTGAAACAAAACTAGAGGTGTTGTAAACTAAACATTTAAGGCATTTTAATAAACATTTTGTGAGCATTTTCTGATAAATACAGTTTCATTATTGATATCTGCACCTTTTGGCGTTTGCTTTCCACTACACACATGAGCTGGTAAAAGTCCTGCATATGCAAAGTGTTGATGCAGACATTTACTATTGTAAAACTGATCAAACATTGTGCATATTTCATTAAAATACTCTTGCATAATTCTATTTCTATTAACATTAAGTAAATTAAATGAACTTTTAAGTGATTATAAATGTATTGTGTGAAAATTGGAGAAAAACAAATGTGTTATATTGTACTGTAGATGGGAGAACCTTTGGTTTTTAAAGCCTGCAGATACAATATTGTAGCTTCATAAAAGGTGCAAATGTGATCCATGAAGGCACCACTACAGTGACAAGACACTCTGTACATTAACAGTGACAAATGTGTTCCTTCAAGAGCTATTTAAAGGCATTTTGTAAATATAAAACATCAAATACATTTATTAAACAATGTTTTAGTTTACAAAAAAAAATTTATTTTCGTGTAAATGCACCTTTTCAATTTACAAAAAAGAATAAAAAACACTAACATCAATCAAATTCTGCTGAACATTTCACAACACTTTTCACAGAAACAGAAACACATTCTCTGATCTACAATATAAAACATGTTTCTCCAATTTTCACACAACACCTTTGGAATCATCTAAAAGTTCATTTAATTTACTGAATTTTAAAACAGAAATAGAATTATGCAAAAGTATTGTGATGAGATATGCACAATGTTTGATTAGCTTTACAACACTAAAATGTCTGCATCAACACTGCATATGCAGGAGTTTTCCAGCTCACTTGTGTAGTGGAAAGCAAATTGATAGTGGATATCAATAATGAAACTATTTAAAAGAAAATGCTTACCAAATGTTTATTAAAATGCCTTAAATGTTTCGTTCACAACACCTCTAGTTTTGTTTTACCAGTTGTTTTGTATTATAGAACTTAATAATTATTAACAAATTAACTAATAATTTATGAGTTTCTTTAAACATTTGCTTAAATGATGATTCATGTTTTAATATGGAAATGATTCATTAATAACTTTGCCTTTACAGTCATATTTATTTTCATAGATATTGTAATAAAGAAGGAGTTGTCCAACACTTCTGTACCTTTTATATGAGAACAATTGTGTACCTTCATTTCAACTGTACCATAAAAGGTACAGAACAGCATCATAAGAGGACTTTTCTGTACTATATAAGGTACAACTTTTACAAAGGTACAAAACTGTTTGTACCTTCTGTGGTACAACATTGTACCATTTTTTCTGAGAGTGTGGAAACCAGGGGGTACACAAATTTCCCAGAATACACGATGTACAACGGCAGCATAGCTGCACACGCCAGTCAGGAGATGCACAAATTAGTATTTTTTGGCATTATTAAGAATGTTTACAACAAACAAGCACATGTTTTAATATATTCATAACGGCATTCATGTTTTACCCTCATGCTTTAAAAGTTCAATAAAAATAAAAACCTGCTAAATTTGTCTATCTATAATCCACAATAATAGCTCCTGTACAGCAGTCCCACAACACACTTTCACATCTGACACTGGATGACACTCAAACACCCTCTCAGTAATGTCTGGTGTCTGTGAATGAGCTGTGTACAGTGTCTGCTGTAATGTTAATGCTGTGTTTGGTGTGTTTACATGATGAATATGGCCACTGTGTAAATGCTCAGTCCAGTTATGATCTTATCGCCACATTAGATCATCATGATAACATGATATATGCCTTCAGTGATTTCCTGAAGATAAATACCAAACAATAACACAACTGGAATAACTACAGCAGTCGCCATCATGTCTGATCTCATATGAAGCAGGAGATCATGATGAATTAGTGTTCCACACCAAAGTGCATGAGGGAAGCTTACATGGACACACCCTCGATTTTGAGTGAGGGAGCAAGTTGGATTCATTTGTCATTTGTCCCAAGTGCTCAAGGGTTTAAGGCACTGCATTTAAACCCATTGCGATACTCCGCCAGTAGTGGACACTTGAGTGACAATCTAGGCCTGTCACGATATCTATTTTTTGTTGCACGATATATTGCACCAAAGTATATTGCGATAAACGATATTACTGTCATTAACACACATTATATTTTATTCTTAAGAATATTTCATTTAATTAGTCGTTTTAATGATTTAATAATGAGGCATTGGAATCAGAATGTGAACCGCATATCCTAAATAAATAATAATAAATGTTAACAAAAAAGTGCAAGGTAAAGAGTAACAGAGGCTTTGATATCTGCCGATTTATATTCAATCATCAGACACCCACATGAAAATATACTACAGTAATACAGTTATAGTGTTTTTAACCACACTGACACCTCCAATAGAGATAGAGATGTTGCACAATCAGCTGAAATGTTGCTAGAATTGGTTTTTATGTATGGGCGATATATTGCATCACCTAAAATAATCGAGCTCATGTCCATGTGTTGTGTGATAAGTCCATATATTGATTATTGTGACAGGCCTAGTGATGTAATCAATGACGTATACATCTGAGTGAACGAGACGGAAGGAAGTGAACAATTGAAGGGCTTAAAAATTGTACTGGAGAGCAGCCCAGTAACCCAGTGGTCTCCGTCTGACTGGGTCATTATCAGCCAATCATCACCTGTCCTCCAGAACCGCCTGACATCAGTACACCTGTGGAGGCTTTCACACAGCTGATTGTTCCTTCTCATTTCTGCTCAGGAGTCGACAGCTGCTAACAATGCAGGAAACTTTTCTCTGACACAAACCGGCTTCCGGTAAACTAGTGTGTGTTTGGGAATAAGTGCTAAACGAGAACTCTGCTGAACTCTGTGTGCTCCTGCAGCCCATCCTCACAAATCAAATCACAGGCATTTCAGGAGAACCAGCGTGGCTTTGACCATGAAAACACTCATGAACTTCTGTGCTCCCTCCTAAAGATATATGTTTATTTCTGCTTCACACAGGTGTTTATTATTATTATTACACAAACTATATTATTACAGTTCACAAATATTTGAATGAAATTTGAAATTGAAGTTAAGTATACACTACACTGGTCAACAATTTAGGGTCAACAGTGTGATTTTGAAATGTTTTAAAATCAGCTCCTGCTCATCAAAGCTGCATTTATTTCAGCAAAAATACAGTACAGATTGTAAAATTGTGAAATGTTATTGCACTATAAAATTACTGTTTAATTTAAATTTATCATTTACTCCAATGATTTTAAAGATGAATTTTCAGCTTTATTACTCCAGTCTTCAGAGTCACATGATCCTTCCAACGCAATCTCACTGCAATTCGTAACTTTTTGATTTAGTGGCTAATTTGTATGAATTCGTACGATCTAATTCGTACAAATTAGTACGATTAGTACGATCACCCAATGACGGTTGGGGTTAGGGGTGGGGTTGGGTGCCACGCCTCCTTTTTAAAATCGTACATTTTTCGTACAACTGAACTCGTACGAATTCGTACAAATTAGCCACTAAACTGACAAAACGTAAAATACTTGCGTTTCCTCATGAGATCAGGCTGATCCTTCACAGATCAATCTAATATTCATTATTATTATTCATTTATTCATTTTCTTTTCGTTTAAGACGTTTTAAGAAATTTATCAAAACAAAAAACTAATTTAAAAATAAATATTTCAGAATCTCAAGTATCTACATGACTGTTAATCAATTTTTTAAATATTTATTCTCGCTTCATATAGTTGTTTATTATTATTAAACAATAAACTATATTATTACAGTTTACAGAACATAATTTTGTTTTCATAGGTGTACCTTTTTTGGTGTTCATAAGGCATTTTGTTCAAATATACATTTTGTTTATTGTATTTATTTATTTTTTGCTTCATACAGATGTTTATTAGTATTATTATTATTATTATTAAATAAAATATTATTACAAACAGTTAACGTACCAAATTTCGATGTTTATAGGGGATTTTGTTCCAATATTTATTTTTTTTTAATATTTAAATTTATATATTTGTATTATTTATTTATTTATTTATATATGTATGTGTATATATATATATATATATATATATATATAATTTATTTATTTTTTGCTTCATACTGTTATGATTAGAAAAATAAACTATATTATTACAAACAGTTCATGTACCATATTTTGTTGTTCAAGTGATTTTGTTCTAATATTTAATATTATACATTACATTTTTTTTATTTAATTTAATTATGTTATTTATATATTTTAAAATATACAGTTAGGTCCATAAATATTTGGACATTGACACAATTATAACATGTTTGGCTCTATACACCAACACAATGGATTTGAAATGAAATGAAGATGTGCTTTAAGTGCAGACTGTCAGCTTTAATCTGAGGGTATTTACATCCAAATCAGGTGAATGCTGTAGAAGTTACAACAGTTTGCATATGTGCCTCTCACTTGTTAAGGGTCCAAAAGTAATTGGACTGAACAATAATCATAAATCACTTTCACTTTTTACTTGGTTGCAAATCCTTTGCAGTCAATTACAGCCTGAAGTCTGGAACGCATCAGACATCACCATTTTCAGTTCCTGCTTGTTCTTGGAGAATTTTTCCTTCAGTTTTCTCTTCAGCAAGTGAAATGCCTGCTCAATCGGACTCAGTTCAGGTGATTGACTTGCCCATTGCATAACATTCCACTTCTTTCCCTTCAAAAACTCTTTGGTTGCTTTTACAGTATGCTTTAGGTCATTCTCCAGCTGCACTGTAAAGCGCTGTCCATTGAGTGCTGAAGCATTAGGATGAATATGAGCAGAAAATATTGCCTGAAACAGGCACGTGCAGAGGGGGAGGGGATGGGGGGGGGGGGACTTTGGGTGCTTGAGCACCTGCCCTTTTTTTGCCCCCTTTAAACAAATGAAATTCATTCATTCATTTTCTTGTCAGCTTAGTCCCTTAATTAATTTGGGGTCGCCACAACCAAATGAACCGCCAACTTATCCAGCCCTTCCAGCCACAACCCATCTCTGGGAAACATCCACACACTCATTCACTACGGACAATTTAGCCTACCCAATTCACCTGTACCGCATGTCTTTGGACTGTGGGGGAAACCGGAGCACCCGGAGGAAACCCACCCGAACGCAGGGAGAACATGCAAACTCCACACAGAAACGCCAACTGACCCAGCCGAGGTTCGAACCTGCAACCCAGCGACCTTCTTGCTGTGAGGCGACAGCACTACCTACTGCGCCACTGCATCGCCACAAATGAAATTGCCCCCTTTAAAAGAATGAAAGTGGCCCCCCTTCCCCTCTTCACTTCGCGATTTTTATTATTATTTTTATTTTATTTTTTTTATTTATTTATTTTTTTTTTCCCACAACCCCACCCCCCCTCTTCACTTCACGATCTCCGCGGCCTGAAATACTTCAGAATTCATCCTGCTGCTTTTGTCAGCAACACATCATCAATAAATACAAGATAACCAGTTCCATTGACAGCCATACATGCCCATGCCATGTCACTACTACCACCATGCTTTACTGCTTAGGATCATGAGCAGTTCCTTTTCTTCTCCATACTCTTTTCTTCCCATCACTCTGGTGCAAGTTGATCTTGAACTCATCTGTCCACAGGATGTTGTTCCAGAACTGTGAAGGCTTGTTTATAACTCTAATCTGGCCTTCCTGTTTTTGAGGCTCATCAATGGTTTACATCTTGTGGTGAACCCTCTGTATTCACTCTGGTGTAGTCTTCTCATGATTGTTGACTCTGACACACACACACACACACACACACACACACACACACACCTGCCTCCTGGAAAGTGTTCTAGATCTGGCCAACTGTTGTGAAGGGTGTTTCCTTCACCAGGGACAGAGTTCCGTCTCATGTTTCTGCTATCTCTCTAATGGGTTTGTTTTGTTTTTTCAGCCTAATGATGGCTTGCTTGACTGATTGTGACAGCTCTTGGGATTTCATCTTGAGAATTGATAGTAACAGATTCCAAATGCTAATAGCACACTTGAGATGAACTCTGGACTTTTATCTGATCATTGTAATTGGGATAATGAGGGAACAAAACACCTGGCGATGGAGCAGCTTAGAAGCCAATTGTCCAATTACTTTTGGTGCCTTAACAAGTGGGAGGCACATATGCAAACTGTTGTAATTCCTACAGCGTTTACCTGATTTGGATGTAAATACCCTCAAATTAAAGCTGACAGTCTGCAGCACTTAAAGCACATCTTGTTCCTTTCATTTCAAATCCATTGTGTTGGTGTATAGAGCCAAACATGGGACAATTGTGTCGGTGTCCCAATATTTATGGACCTGTATATTTTGTGTCTAAATATATCTTTGAAAATTTGTTGTGTAAGGTGTGTTGTTAATGAGAAATCAATAAACAAATAAAAAAAAAACATGTAATAAATTTAATTAAAAAATAAAGGTAACAGTTTATAATAAGGTTGTATTAGTTAATGTATTTATTAACATGAAAAAACAATGAACAGTACATTTATTACAGTATGTGTTCATGCTAGTAATGGAAATTCATTTGTTCAATGTTAGTTCATGTTAACTAGTGGTGCATTAACTAAGGTTAACAAGCATAAATTTGGTTGTATGCATTAGTAAATGTTGAACTATGATTAATAAATGATGTACCAGTATTGTTCATTATTAGTTTGTGTTAGTAAATACATTAACTAATAAAACCTGAGTGTAAAGTCTGACCAAAGACTGATAATAACCCATTTTAAAAAGAAAATGTCAAAATGAATTCACTTTTTTAAGTTGTTTTGTGTGTTTTTGTTAAAGGAGTGGTCTGCTGAGCTCTATGTGGTCCTTTCTCATCGTTACAAATGAAATCACAGGCAGGAGAATCAGCGTGGCTTTGACTATAAAAGCACTCCTGAACGTCAGGCCATCTGTAGCGTCAGCTCCTCTGACAGTAATAATGCGCCTCTACAACTTCATCCTCGATCAATATCATGACGTGCGGCGTGTCGAAGCGTTTGATCGTCCGGTTGGGATTTCGTGACATAAAGAGGCGCAGATGTTTTGTGGTTATGTCTGCGTGATCATGTGTTTATGATGTTTATTCATTTCAGGTCAAATGAGATGAGCTGGTCTCCTAAAAGCCCTTCAGATGCTCACAGCAGCGGCGTCTGTGGGAAACACACTCAGATTCAGAGCGTACACACACCGTCTGCAACATCTGCACTTATTTTTATGTTCTGTTCTCATGGAGCTAAAGAAAATATCCAACATAAAACAACTGTCAATGTCCTTTTATACTCCAGGGTTTCTGCAGACTTCAAAGCCAAGTTTAGGACTTTTTAAGACCATTATGAGGGAAATTTCAGACTTACACAAGGCTAAACGCTAAGATTTTTCACTGGCCCCTTCAAAATAATTCTTCATTCATTCATTCATTTTCCTTTGGCTTAGTCTCAGAGTTCGCCACAGCGGAATGAACCGCCAATTATTCCAGCATATGTTTTACACAGCGGAGACGCTTCCAGCGGCAACCCAGTACTGGGAAACACCCATACACACTCATTCTCACACACACACACACACACACACACACACACACACACACACACACACACACACACACACACACTACAGACAATTTACTTCATCAGTTCCCCTATAGCGCATGTGTTTGGACTGTGGGGGAAACCGGATCACCCGGAGGCATACCTGCCAACACTCCCGTTTTTCCCGGGTGTCTCCCGTATTTCAGACCCATCTCCCGTATTGTTCTCCTGGAAAACTCCCAGAATTTCACCCCCCACAGTCCAGCATGAAACCTGGTGCATGCATGTGAAACCTGGTGCTCTTCAGTTCGTGAAACCTGGTGCTTTTCAGTTCGCGTGCAACCTCCCCGCTCTACAGTTCGCGCGCAACCCCCCCCCCCCCCCTCCCCCCAGGCTCCCGGATGTTGGCAGGTATGCCCGTAGGAAACCCACACCAACACGGGGAGAACATGCAAACTCCACACAGAAACACCAACTGACCTAGCCGGGACTTGAACCAGCAACCTTCTTGCTGTGAGGCCATAGCGCGACACCAGTGAGCCACCATGTCATTTACATATATTGCACTATATTGCAATTAAATCCTAATCTAATCATAATAGGGCTGGGCGATAAAATCGGTATCAGTATTTATTGACCGAACACCATTTTCAATAACGATAAAAAAAAGATTCAGTATGAAGCGCCATAGTTTTATTAAATGTGGCTGCTGAGCGCGCTCCTTGGAAGCAATGCCAATAAGCTTAGGGTGTAAGTTTGGCATTTCCAATGGAGGCACGCGGCGCCTTACACGACACGCACATGGGAGCAACATACACATGTTGTGCAAGCGGCGTGCATGTGAACCACGCACATTTTCCAGCCACACCTAGTTGATAACATCTAAACTTTTCCGAATGCCCCGAGAGCACCACAATTCATGTAATTGGAACTAACTAATCTGCTTCACACTTTGTATAGAATATACATATTTCAGTAATAACGGCAGACTAATTACCCTAGACAAATTTGTCCGTTTGTCTTCACACCTTTAAGTTTGCTGTGATTGTTCAGTATTTACGCTTTCCCATTGCACACACTTTAACATTTTGTTTATCAAGTTTAAGAGTCTCTTTAACATTTCTATTAATTTTATTATGAAGAAATCAGATAGTTTAAAAGTTTTTTTTACTATTAAAACTATTTGCCTTAGTAATGTTAATAAATATAGTAGTAAATAAAATCCTAATATTCCTAAGCGGATTGTTAAAAGATATTTGATAATTATCGATATCGAATGATATGAAACATGATATTGTTTTGCAATATCGCCCTGCCCTAAATCATGGTAAATATCTTTGGTAAGGCCTGAATACATATTTTATTGCTGTTTTGTTATGTATAAAAATAAGAGATCAAAATACATTTCAGGGTTCATACACATTTTACTACTAAAATTCCATGACTTTTCCATAATTTTTCTAAGACTTTCAAGTAAATTTTCATGACTGTATGGTTCATGCAATGTCTACATATGCGTGGTAAAAGACAAGACATGTTAAAATTTATTACAGCATATCATAAGACACGCAGCAATCTATTTAGTTTCAATTTATATTTATTCATTTTTTTGGCTTAGTCCCTTTATTAATCAGGGGTCACCACAGCGGAATGAACCGCTAACTTATCCAGCAAATGTTTTACAAAGCGGATGCACTTCCAGCTGCAACCCATCACTGGAAAACTTCCATACACTCTTGCATTCACACACATACACTACGGCCAATTTAGTTCATCAGTTCCCCTATAGCACATGTGTTTAGACTGTGGGGGAAACCGGAGCACCCGGAGGAAACCCACGCCAACACGGGGAGAACATGACTGACCCAGTCGAGGCTCAAACCAGCGACCTTATTGCCATGAGGTGATTGTGCTACCCCCTTCACCATCATGACGCCCAATTTATATCTATAAAATTGATTTAGATAATGCTTACAACACACTAATAATGTGACAGTATGTGATTGGGCAAGGACAGAAAAGAATATTGTCAAAAGTATGAGAAAATACAGTGTATATTCCTCAAAACATAGGGGGCGCCCTTGTTGCCCTATTAATGTAAACTGAATGTGGTCATGTCTGGTACTGCGGCCAAACTAAATCTTAATAAAAGCTAGTTTTTTTTTGATATCAACATTCATTCATTCATTCATTTTCTTTTCGGCTTAGTCCCTTTATTAATCAGGGTCGCCACAGCGGAATGAACCACCAACTTATCCAGTATATGTTTTACGCAGTGGATGCCCTTCCAGCTGCAACCCATCACTGGGAAACGTCCATAAACACTCATCCATAAAATTCTTCTAGCGCATGTGTTTGGACTGTGGGGGAAACCGAAGCACCCAGAGAAAACCCACGCCAACACGGGGAGAACATGCAAACTCCACACAGAAATAACCCTGAACTCAAATAGCATAACAAATTATTTTCAGGACAATACGGTTAGAACTAGAACTATTATTATGTGCAAAGATCCTTTAAAGAAGCATCTTTGTTTTATTGAAAGTCATCCAGCGAGCCTGCGTTCATGTGTGTGTTCATATATCACAGCAGCAACTGTAATGTGATTTTATTTGCAGACAGAAAGAGAAAAACACACTCCAGTTATTGTCCACATCATCGATCCCTTTAAATCAACACTTAATCTACACGTTATTAAGTGTGTAAATCTCTCTCGCAAGCTTGAAAGCAAATAGTCAATAAAGCCCGGACACAGCACAAAGAAATAAATAAATCTTCATTTTACTCTAGTTTTTTTTAAATGATTTTTAAAGCCGGGGCGGCTTGGTGGCTCAGTGGTTAGCACTGAGGCCTCACAGCAAGAAGGTTGCTGGTTTGAGTCTCGGCTGGGTCAGTTGGTGTTTCTGTGTGGAGTTTGCATGTTCTCCCCGTGTTGGTGTGGGTTTCCTCCGGGTGCTCCGGTTTCCCTCACAGTCCAAACACATGCACTATAGGGGAATTGATCAACTGAATTGGCTGTAGTGTATGAGTGTGTGTTTGAATGAGTGTGTATGGGTGTTTCCCAGTACTGGGTTGCGGTTGGAAGGGCATCCGCTGTGTAAACATATGCTGGAGGAGTTGGCGGTTCATTGCGCTGTGGCGACCCCTGAAATAGAGACTAAGCCGAGGGAAAATATATGAATGAATGTCAATATTATTAGCCCCCTTCAGCAATATTAGTGTTGGATTGTCTCCAGAACAAACCACTGTTATACAATGACTTGCCTAATTACCCTAACTTTACCCTAATTACCCTAGTGAAGCCTTTAAATGTCACTTTAAGCTGAACACTAGTGTCTTGAAGAATATCTAGTCTAATATTACTGTATGTGCTGTCATCATGGCAAACAGAAATAAATTAGTCATTAGAAATTAGTTATTGAAATTATGTTTGATTATTATATATAAATTCTCTGTGCAAATATTTGAAAATTAATTAATAAATTGACATAAAAGGCTAATAATTAAAACACATAATCTTCTTTAGCCAGTATTGTATTCTGACTCAGCTTCTGGTGGTAATAATGAGGAAAGCATGCGTCTGGGGTTTATTAATAGGTTAAATTAAACGTACGTAGATGGAAAAAGGCAAATGTCACAAGGGTGTTGTCTCTGCTCAGCTTTCCGTATGAGCTGCCGGTAAACGCGCCGTTAACTAGGCCTGATCCAGTGTGTAATTCGTTATTGAAGCATCAAAGACACACTGGAAACACGATCGGCGTGCGTCACCGTTACGGGAAAGGCCCCGGTAAACGTCTCAATCCAATCAGGAATAGATTAACGAGCGCACAGGTGTGGATGTGTTCAGAACGTCGCCAGCTTTTCATTTTCAGGCAGCACTGGTCTTATATATAGTCTCCGCTATTTCCTCTGCTCTTCAGTATTTTTCTATTCCCCATTAATTTGATCAGTGCAGGACAGAGATGTATTTTTATATTTAGACACTGACCTCCCACTATAATTTTGTAGATGAGTAAACAAAATAAAAAAGAGATGATTTCAAACATGTTACGTCATTATTGACAAGCAAGAAATAAATAAATAAGAGTCAAACGCAACTTGCAGAACAAAGTTGTGTCTGTTTTTATAGTGAAAATGGTGTGGTGTTTTTAAAACTGATTATGATTAATAGATAGAATCGTTTATACTACTGGTCTGTTGTTGAATGCTTGATTCTGATTGGCTGCTGAGCAGTGTAAGGCGTGCCCTTATTTTCAAATAAACAGACAGCTGAAGTAGTTCTGGCAGGTTTAGACTACATTACGTGTAAAGTTTGGTGTGTGTGATCAGAATATAGACAGAATAAAAGTGTAAAGTTTGGTGTGTGTGATCAGAATATAGACAGAATAAAAGTGTAAAGTTTGGTGTGTGTGATCAGAATATAGACAGAGTAAAAGTGTAAAGTTTGGTGTGTGTGATCATAATATAGACAGAATAAAAGTGTAAAGTTTGGTGTGTGTGATCAGAATATAGACGGAATAAAAGTGTAAAGTTTGGTGTGTGTGATCAGAATATAGACAGAATAAAAGTGTAAAGTTTGGTGTGTGTGATCAGAATATAGACAGAATAAAAGTGTAAAGTTTGGTGTGTGTGTGATCAGAATATAGACAGAATAAAAGTGTAAAGTTTGGTGTGTGTGATCAGAATATAGACAGAGTAAAAGTGTAAAGTTTGGTGTGTGTGATCAGAATATAGACAGAATAAAAGTGTAAAGTTTGGTGTGTGTGATCAGAATATAGACAGAATAAAAGTGTAAAGTTTGGTGTGTGTGATCAGAATATAGACAGAGTAAAAGTGTAAAGTTTGGTGTGTGTGATCAGAATATAGACAGAATAAAAGTGTAAAGTTTGGTGTGTGTGATCAGAATATAGACAGAATAAAAGTGTAAAGTTTGGTGTGTGTGATCAGAATATAGACAGAATAAAAGTGTAAAGTTTGGTGTGTGTGATCAGAATATAGACAGAATAAAAGTGTAAAGTTTGGTGTGTGTGATCAGAATATAGACAGAATAACAGTGTAAAGTTTGGTGTGTGTGATCAGAATATAGACAGAATAACAGTGTAAAGTTTGGTGTGTGTGATCAGAATATAGACAGAATAAAAGTGTAAAGTTTGGTGTGTGTGATCAGAATATAGACAGAATAAAAGTGTAAAGTTTGGTGTGTGTGATCAGAATATAGACAGAATAAAAGTGTAAAGTTTGGTGTGTGTGATCAGAATATAGACAGAATAAAAGTGTAAAGTTTGGTGTGTGTGATCAGAATATAAGACAGAATAACAGTGTAAAGCTTGGTGTGTGTGATCAGAATATAGACAGAATAAAAGTGTAAAGTTTGGTGTGTGTGATCAGAATATAGACAGAATAAAAGTGTAAAGTTTGGTGTGTGTGATCAGAATATAAGACAGAATAAAAGTGTAAAGTTGGTGTGTGTGATCAGAATATAGACAGAATAAAAGTGTAAAGTTTGGTGTGTGTGATCAGAATATAGACAGAATAACAGTGTAAAGTTTGGTGTGTGTGATCAGAATATAGACAGAATAAAAGTGTAAAGTTTGGTGTGTGTGATCAGAATATAGACAGAATAAAAGTGTAAAGTTTGGTGTGTGTGATCAGAATATAGACAGAATAACAGTGTAAAGTTTGGTCTGTGTGATCAGAATATGGACAGAATAAAAGTGTAAAGTTTGGTGTGTGTGATCAGAATATAGACAGAATAAAAGTGTAAAGTTTGGTGTGTGTGATCAGAATATAGACAGAATAAAAGTGTAAGATTGGTGTGTGTGATCAGAATATAGACATAATAAAAGTGTAAAGTTTGGTGTGTGTGATCAGAATATAGACAGAATAAAAGTGTAAAGTTTGGTGTGTGTGATCAGAATATAGACAGAATAAAAGTGTAAAGTTTGGTGTGTGTGATCAGAATATAGACAGAATAAAAGTGTAAAGTTTGGTGTGTGTGATCAGAATATAGACAAAATAAAAGTGTAAAGTTTGGTGTGTGTGATCAGAATATAGACAGAATAAAAGTGTAAAGTTTGGTGTGTGTGATCAGAATATAGACAGAATAAAAGTGTAAAGTTTGGTGTGTGTGATCAGAATATAGACAGAATAAAAGTGTAAAGTTTGGTGTGTGTGATCAGAATATAGACAGAATAAAAGTGTAAAGTTTGGTGTGTGTGATCAGAATATAGACAGAATAAAAGTGTAAAGTTTGGTGTGTGTGATCAGAATATAGACAGAATAAAAGTGTAAAGTTTGGTGTGTGTGATCAGAATATAGACAGAATAAAAGTGTAAAGTTTGGTGTGTGTGATCAGAATATAGACAGAATAAAGTGTAAAGTTTGGTGTGTGTGATCAGAATATAGACAGAATAAAGTGTAAAGTTTGGTGTGTGTGATCAGAATAAAGACAGAATAAAAGTGTAAAGTTTGGTGTGTGTGATCAGAATATAGACAGAATAAAAGTGTAAAGTTTGGTGTGTGTGATCAGAATATGGACAGAATAAAAGTGTAAAGTTTGGTGTGTGTGATCAGAATATAGACGGAATAAAAGTGTAAAGTTTGGTGTGTGTGATCAGATTAAAGACAGAATAACAGTGTAAAGTTTGGTGTGTGTGATCAGAATATAGACAGAATAAAAGTGTAAAGTTTGGTGTGTGTGATCAGAATATAGACAGAATAAAAGTGTAAAGTTTGGTGTGTGTGATCAGATTAAAGACAGAATAAAAATGTAAAGTTTGGTGTGTGTGTGATCAGAATATAGACAGAATAAAAGTGTAAAGTTTGGTGTGTGTGATCAGAATAAAGACAGAATAAAATGTAAAGTTGGTGTGTGTGTGATCAGAATATAGACAGAATAAAAGTGTAAAGTTTGGTGTGTGTGATCAGAATATAGACAGAATAAAAGTGTAAAGTTTGGTGTGTGTGATCAGAATATAGACAGAATAAAAGTGTAAAGTTTGGTGTGTGTGATCAGAATATAGACAGAATAAAGTGTAAAGTTTGGTGTGTGTGATCAGAATATAGACAGAATAAAAGTGTAAAGTTTGGTGTGTGTGATCAGAATATAGACAGAATAAAAGTGTAAAGTTTGGTGTGTGTGATCAGATTAAAGACAGAATAACAGTGTAAAGTTTGGTGTGTGTGATCAGAATATAGACAGAATAAAAGTGTAAAGTTTGGTGTGTGTGATCAGAATATAGACAGAATAAAAGTGTAAAGTTTGGTGTGTGTGATCAGAATATAGACAGAATAAAAGTGTAAAGTTTGGTGTGTGTGATCAGAATATAGACAATATAACAGTGTAAAGTTTGGTGTGTGTGATCAGAATATAGACAGAATAAAAGTGTAAAGTTTGGTGTGTGTGATCAGAATATAGACAATATAACAGTGTAAAGTTTGGTGTGTGTGATCAGTATTTAGACAGAATACTGCTGTTTAGTGTGGCATATATCTATTTATAAAAAATGAATAAAAAATCTATATTGTGTATAATCAGAATAAAGACATTTTTATATGCAGAGGTAATTCATAAAGTATAATAAAATTAAGAAATACATGTGCATTTTGGATGTGTTGTTTTCTAATTAAGACATGTTATAAAAGCAAGTATAGTAATAAAAAGTGTTTTACCTGCAACCAAAAGAAACAAGCAAAATAAAAGTTGTGACATATTCACATCTACAGTGTTATCACAGAGATAAGTCATTCAAAAATGCAAAAAGTCCTAAGTTATCCTTTACTCAAAGCAGTTTTACATTTTGAAGAATGTTGAACACCAGAAAATATTGACATGACTATTAGGAAAAACAAATAACCTACTCATCATGAGTATGAGCAATGACTACCTGTTTCCAAACATTTTTCACAATATTGTTTTTGTGTGCATGAGTGTGTGTGTGTGTGTTCAGCAGAATAAAGAGACTCAAAACTGGGTTGAAACAAGTGAAGAGTCAATAAATGATCACAGAATTTACATTTTTTGTGTGAACTGGCCCTTTAATAATATCTTGAATCGTGTTTGCCGCGAAATTCTGGTTAACTTGTCAACACACTTTTGTGGTAGTTGAAACCCTGTTTAAAAGCGAGTGTTGTGTGTAAAAAAGTATACAATCTACTTACCGAACCTTTCCTATCCCTATCATCAGGGTTTCTGTCCTGTTTTTTTCGTCTTGATCTTTATAATTGGCGCTCAGCATCAGGGAAGGATCGGGAGCGCGCTCTTCTAATGAGCCCGCGCGCGGGAGTTTCCCTGGGCGTTGATTGGTCGCGGATGAGGAGAGTCTTTCACAGCCGCATCATCATGACATCAGTTGTCTACTAGTAGCAGCAGAACTAACGGAAACTAACTAGTCATTCTGCCCAGCAGCAGCAGCAGCAACACTCGGACATGGGATTCTCGGCGGTCTGCTGTTTACTCTGGTTCATCAGCTGCTTTTATTCGGCTGTTGGTGAGTAAATACCACACTTTATTTCAGTTTACTGTCACTTAGTTTTCAATTAGTGTAAAATAAATGCTATCATTTGCTGGGATCCTGATGTATTTTCAATAATTTATAAATAATTTATTTCAATATTTTCATAATTCAAGCATCTGAAATAAATCTAGTTAGGAAAAGTTGAGTTTTAGAGAAAGATTTTCTATAACTCTTGTGTTATCTCAAAAAAGGACATTTGCTGCTTGTTCAAACTACTTGAAACAACTCAATTCCTGAGTTTTTTGGGGACAACTCAATTGTTTTATGTTCAATACACTTAATTCAGTTAGTTCACTTAATTCCTTCATGTTGTCCCAACACAAATCGACTGTGTGGAAGCAGCATCTTTTACAGTGTAATAGTTTGTTTATAAAATGAGCACCTAAATGTATAAAAGTTTGTGTCTAATTATATCTAATTAACCTTTATTTATATAGCGTGTTTTACTATGTAGATTGTGTCAAAGCAGCTTAAACATAAATAAAGAAAAGATCATACAGAGCTATAGAATAATTCAAAAATTAAATATTGGAAGAGATGTAAGAGAAACAAAAATATATATAATTATGAAGAAACTGTAACGTTAAATTACATAAAACAGAAAAACTTAAAATAGTAATACAATAAAATACAGTAGTACTAAATGTACTTATATATTTACAATTCTAACAAATCTTTTAATATTTTAGATAAGAATTATTTATAAACTATGTGCTTAAATGAAAGAGAAACAACAATAATAAGCATAATTATCTTAAATTATAATTATAAAGAAACATGAAATACTGAACGCAGTAATATAGCATGTCTTGTGAACAGAAGTAGCTACTGATTTTAGTTTCAGAAAGGGCAGATATTTAAAGATGTTTTAGTCAAAATTAATGGACAAATGAGCAAGTTAATTCATAAATAATTGTCTTTTATGTATAATTTCAGAAAGTTTCCCAAGTCCACTGACAGACTGTGATGATTATGATTCATCTGATTATATTCAGGTACTTTTATTATGTCATTGTCTTGTTTGTGTTTTATGATTGCATTCATAGATTCGTGATCGCTCTAAAGCAGGGGTGTCCAAACTCGGTCCTGGAGGGCCGGTGTCCTGGAGAGTTTAGCTTCAACCCTAATCAAACACACATGAACCAGCTAATCAAGCTCTTACTAGATACTAAAAACTTCCTGGCAGGTGTGTTGAAGCAAGTTGGAGCTAAACTCAGCAGGACAGCGGCCCTCCAGGACCGAGTTTGGACACCGCTGTTCTAAAGTGTTTATGATTGATTATTTTTCTTCGTTGAGTCTTTGTATTTTATCGCATGTTTTATTCTCTTTGATGTTGTAATTCTTTGAGCTTTCGAAAAAGTGCATTATAAATAAAATGTATTATTATTTTTAGCAGTAGTACCAATGTTGGATTACTACTGTAAACGCGCTGTGTTCTGTGTTATCTAGTAAAGTGTCATTTATTTCACATCATCACTGCAGTCTTCAGTGTTCGTTATCCTTCAGAATTTGGTTGAATGGGATCTTATTTAGCAGCTTGTGTTTGAAATATTAATATTTTGTTAGAAATGTTTTTGCTGACACTTGATTCATGTCGTGTGTTGCTTAATTAGTAAAAGAACTAATTTCTTAACACTCCTTTTGATTTTTACTGACGTTAGTCTTTTCAAAGCTCTCTAACTCAGTCAAACGCTGGAGTTTCTGTTCTGTTTCACACTGATGATCTTCAGAAAGCAGCAGATCACAATATCAAGATCATTTCTGAAGGATCATGTGACTCTGAGGACTAGAGTGGGATTATGTGTGTGTGTGTGTGTGTGTGTGTGTGTGTGTGTGTGTGTGTGTGTGTGTGTGTGTGTGTGTGTGTGTGTGTGTGTGTGTGTGTGTGTGTTGATATAAAGCACCCCGGTCATCTGTGTGTGTTATGAAGTTTAGACGGTCATCTGTGTGCGCGTGTGTGTGTGTTAGTGTGACATGTAGTTCAGATGATAGTCTGTGTGTGTGTGTGTGTGTGTGTTAATATAAAGCACCCACCGTTCATCTGTGTGTGTGTGTGTTTTATGAAGTTTAG
Organism: Danio kyathit; assembly: GCA_903798195.1. Taxonomy (NCBI): domain Eukaryota; kingdom Metazoa; phylum Chordata; class Actinopteri; order Cypriniformes; family Danionidae; genus Danio; species Danio kyathit. The sequence continues at coordinate 69,135,662 of LR812527.1, forward strand.
CTTGTCATCTGTGTGTGTTGACATGTAGTTCAGGTAATCATCTGTATGTGTGCGTGTGTGTGTGTTGATATAAAACACTGTCTGTAATCAGTGACTGTGTGTGTGTGTGTGTGTGTGTTATGAAGTTTAGATGGCCATCAGTGTGTTAGTGTGTGTTGACATGTAGTTCAGATGATCGTCTGTGTGTGTGTTATTATAAAACACCGTCAGTAATCATAGTGTGTGTATGTGTGTGTGTGTTATGAAGTTCAGATGGTCATCTGTGTGTGTCTTTACATGAAATTCAGATGATCATTAATGTGTGTGTGTGTGTGTGTGTGTGTGTGTGTGTGTGTGTTTCAGGGCTCAGCTGTGCTCAGTTCTCTGTGTGCTCTGCAGTGGAGAGATCAAGAACAGGTGTGTGTGTGTGTGTGAGTGATTCACATGTCTGCTGGTCATCATGAGTGTGACGTGTGTGTGTTTGTGTGTGTTTCAGGAGCACATGCAGAACGTCTTCAAGAGGGTGAGTGCAGTTTCTCCTGACCTGAGCAGCTCTGATCATATGTGTGTAAACTGACCTGTGTGTGTGTGTGTGTGTGTGTGTGTGTGTGTGTGTGTGTGTGTGTGTGTGTGTGTGTGTGTGTGTGTGTGTGTGTGTGTGTGTGTGTGCAGTTCCTCTTCCACTACTCTAAAGCACAGAACTCACTGGGCTCGGTGGAGAGAGAGGTATGAACATCACACTCCGCTTCTGCAGTCTGTGTGTGTGTGTGTGTGTGTAAGGCACATCTGATGACTCTCATGTGTGTGTGTGTGTGCGTGTGTTTCAGTCTCATTCTGTTCACCCGCTAATGCGTCTGTCGCCCAGACTCTCTCTGCGCAGGAAGAAGCAGCAGCAGGTGTGTATCGCTCTCCTCTGTGTGTGTGTGTGTGTGTGTGTGTGTGTGTGTGTGTGTGTGTGTGTGTGTGTGTGTGTGTGTGTGTGTGTGTGTGTGTCATTTTCAGCTTATAACTGCATATGTACAGTGTCTTCTGAGTAACGTGTGTCTGTTTCTTAGAGAAGCTGAAGAACGTCTGCGGGGCTTCTGCGAGAAACATTCGAGGTGTGTGAACACAAAACACACACGAGACAGAGCAGGGGTCACACTAGTTCATTTGCATAACCTTTCGTCAGTGTTAACACTTTATAGTAGGGGTGTCAAACTCAAATCCGGCCCGCCATCTTACTTACTTTATGTGGCTTTATGCTGCGAGTCTTAAATACAAATTTAAGTATTCCCAAATTACATACAGTGTTAGTGCAAGTTTGCTGGTGCAAAGCACACACAGAATTCCTTTAACCCTCGAGCTTCCCCTAGGACATTTTATAGTGTTGACTTGTCAACTCTGTTATTTTCAACTTTGTTACGGTCGTCAACTGTTATCAACTCTATTATCGTCAACTCTGTTATTTTCAACTTTGTTACGGTCGTCAACTTGTACTGTTATCAACTCTGTTACCGTCAACTCTGTTATCGTCAACTCCGTTATCGTCAACTCCGTTATCGTCAACTCCGTTATCGTCAACTCTGTTATCGTCAACGTTATCGTCAACTCCGTTATCGTCAACTATGTTATCGTCAACTCTGTTATCGTCAACTCTGTTACCGTCAACTTTGTTACCGTCAACTCTGTTACCGTCAACTCCGTTACCGTCAACTCCGTTACCGTCAACTCTGTTACCGTCAACTCTGTTACCGTCAACTCTGTTACCGTCAGCTCTGTTATCGTCAGCTCTGTTATCGTCAACTCCGTTATCGTCAACTCCGTTATCGTCAACTCCGTTATCGTCAACTCTGTCATCGTCAACTCTGTCATCGTCAACTCTGTCATCGTCAGCTCTGTTACCGTCAGCCCTGTTACCGTCAACTATGTTACCGTCAACTCTGTCATCGTCAACTCTGTTATCGTCAACTCTGTTATCGTCAACTCTCTTATCGTCAGCTCTCTTATCGTCAGCTCTGTTACCGTCAGCTCTGTTACCGTCAACTATGTTATCGTCAACTATGTTATCGTCAACTCAGTTATCGTCAACTCAGTTATCGTCAACTCTGTTATCGTCAACTCTGTTATCGTCAACTCTGTTATTGTCAACTCTGTTACTGTCAACTCTGTTATCGTCAACTCTGTTACCGTCAACTCTGTTATCGTCAACTCTGTTACCGTCAACTCTGTTACCGTCAACTCTGTTACCGTCAACTCTGTTACCGTCAACTCTGTTACCGTCAACTCTGTTATCGTCAACTCTGTTACCGTCAACTCTGTTACCGTCAACTCCGTTACCGTCAACTCCGTTATCGTCAACTCCGTTATCGTCAACTCCGTTACCGTCAACTCTGTTACCGTCAACTCTGTTATCGTCAACTCTGTTACCGTCAGCTCTGTTACCGTCAACTCTGTTACCGTCAACTCTGTTACCGTCAGCTCTGTTATCGTCAGCTCTGTTATCGTCAACTCTGTTATCGTCAACTCTGTTACCGTCAACTCTGTTATCGTCAACTCTGTTATCGTCAACTCTGTTATCGTCAACTCTGTTACCGTCAACTCTGTTATGGTCAACTCAGTTATCATCAACTCAGTTACTGTCGACTGTTATCATCATCTCTGTTATCGTCAACTCTGTTACCGTCAACTCTATTTATCGTCAACTCTGTTATCAACTCAGTTACCTCCAACTCTGTTATGGTCAACTCTTACTGTTATCAACTCTGTTACCGTCGACTCTATTACTGTCAACTCTGTTATCAACTCTTACTGTTATCAACTCTGTTATCGTCAACTGTTACGGTCAACTCTGTTATTGTTGACACTGTTATCATCGACTCCGTTACCGTTAACTCTGTTATCATCTACTCCGTAACTGTCAACTGTGTTATCAACTCTGTTAAAGTCAACTATTACTGTTATCAACTCTGTTACCGTCGACTCTATTACTTCAACTCTGTTAACGTCAACTCTATTATCGTCAACTGTTACCGTCAACTGTGGTATCATCAATTTTGTTATCATAAACTCTGTTATTGTCAACTCTATTTATCGTCAACTCAGTTACCTCCAACTCTGTTATGGTCAACTCTTACTGTTATCAACTCTGTTACCATCAACTCTGCTACCGTCGACTCTGTTACCGTTAACTCTGTTATCGTCAACTCTGTTATTGTTGACTCTGTTACCGTCAACTCGGCTAACGTCGACTCTGTTACCGTTAACTCTGTTACCGTTAACTCTGTTATCATCTACTCCGTAACCGTTAACTGTGTTATCAACTCTGTTATCGTCAACTCTGTTATCATCAATTATGTTATCAACTCTTTATCGTCAACTCTGTTACAGTCAACTCTGTTATCATCAATTATGTTATCAACTCTTTATCGTCAACTCTGTTATCGTCAACTCTGTTATCGTCAACTCTGTTACTGTTGATTCTTATTGTCAATTCTGTTATCGTCAACTGTTATTTGTTTCAAAAGATTAACAAGTTAAACCGTTAGTTAACCGTTATTTCCAGTATTGCATTAGTTTACAATAATAATGGATTAAGTTTACTGTAAATTACACATGTATTATATATCCAGGCAAATTAATGGAAATGCTATAAATGTACCCGCAATTCTGGAGTGAGTCCTGTAGTGCAGGTATGAGATAATTGTGCAAATGAATGTGTTTTTCTCCTCCACAGATGTCCTCTGTTCATATCTGGGATTCTCTCCGACTCCATAAATCTACAAACAACATGAACACCATCTGATTTCATTAAAGCTCTTTTAATAAACGTAACCTCATGCTTGCTGCTGTTTTCTGTATTATTGCTGATGGTCTTCAAGTCCCTCTTCAGCTCAACGCAGACAGGAGATTGAAGTCAAATGAGCTGAAATTGTTCTTGTTTTTATTTCTGTCCTCGACCGTCACTTTAGTGGACGTGTGTGAGAGAGTCATTAACACACAAACACACAGCAAACGCTCTCAAATAAATCACTTTTATATGTTAAATGGAGACAAGCGCTGAACTGGAAAAGGCTGCATTATTACAAATCTCATATAAAATAACACACGCAAGCGCAGCGAACAGTCCGCTTAGTGATGGCTGGTTTAAAAGGGTTTCAGTCCCGCTCCTGCTCTTCTGGATGGCACAGACGTGTGTGTGTGTTTGTGATATAAACAAGGGACAGGAGACAAATGTGTAGAATGTCATGGGTACTACTGGAGAAGGTGTATTGTGAGGACGTTCCTGATGTGGGCACACGTACTTACAAATCACACAATGAGGTTTCAGAAAGTAGAACTGCACAGTTTCCTGAAATGGTGAAGTTGGGTGTAGGTGAGAGAATATACGGTGTGTACAGTAGAAAAACAATGAAAACCTACGGAATGTCCCCACAACTCAGAAAAACAGACCTGTGTGTGAGAGATTGTGTTAGTGTGTGTGTGTGACAGAGTGTATGTGTGCAAAAGACAGAGTGTGTGTGAGACCGAGATAGAGTTTGTGTGTATGTGCGTGTACTTGTATTTATATCCCAGTGGGGACTTAAACCCGAATACACACAGACTCATGGGGACTTGTGTGTGTTCCTCCAACATTAGTCTTCCTCTTTGTCTTGGTGTGTGTGTGTCCAGCATCAGTCTTCATCAGAGTCTTCCTCTCCGTCTCGGTGTGTGTGTGCTGAGCAGCGGATAGACGTCATCAGCTGATCCTGAATCTGTTTTCTGGGGTTTTCCTCCAGATCCGTCTTCACAGCTCCAGACTCTGACAGACGCCACTCCAGCTCTGCACAAACACACACACACACACACACACACACACACAGATACTCATGAGGAGAAATAACACACTGAATTCATCAATGACAGCAGTTAATAACCATATAACCGCAGATTAATACACACTTTCTCTACTGTTGCCAACTAGTTTTCAGAGGAAGTTGCTAAATGAGGCTGACATCATTGCGTGATGACATCATTACATTATTGCAATTGCACACTTGCATTCTCTTTATGTGATGCATAAAATAATGAGTTTCACCAAATCCTCTCACCAAAAACATTACTGGAAATATGTATATAATTGTAGGACTGTACTGGCAGTTAATGCTACATAAATGAACAACAATTATACAAATCAATAGAAAATAATAGACTTGTGACTGCAATTTAACACATACATCTATAAATATACATACACACTCACCGGCCACTTTATTAGGTACACCTGTCCAACTGCTCGTTAACACAAATGTCTAATCAGCCAATCACAGGGCAGCATCTCACTGCATTTAGGCATGTAGACATGGTCAAGACGATCTGCTGCAGGTCAAAGCGAGCATCAGAATGGGGAAGAAAGGGGATTTAAGTGACTTTGAACGTGGCATGGTTGTTGGTGCCAGACGGGCTGCTCTGAGTATTTCAGAAACTGCTGATCTACTGGGATTTTCACGCACAACCATCTCTAGGGTTTACAGAGAATGGTCCGACAAAGAGGAAATATCCAGTGAGCGGCAGTTCTGTGGGCGCAAATGCCTTGTTGATGCCAGAGGTCAGAGGAGAATGGCCAGACTGGTTCCAGCTGATAGAAAGGCAACAGTAACTCAAATAAGCACTCGTTACAACCGAGGTCTGCAGAAGAGCATCTCTGAACACACAACACGTCCAACCTTGAGGCGGATGAGCTACAGCAGCAGAAGACCACACCGGGTGCCACTCCTGTCAGCTAAGAACAGGAAACTGAGGCTACAATTCACACAGGCTCACCAAAACTGGACAAGAGAAGATTGGAGAAACGTTGCCTGGTCTGATGAGTCTCCATTTCTGCTGCCACATTCGGATGATCGGCTCAGAATTTGGCCTCAACAACATGAAAGCATGGATCATCCTGCCAGCGGTTCAGGCTGGTGGTGTAATGGTGTGGGGGAGATTTTCTTGGCACACTTTGTGTCCATTAGTACCAATTGAGCATCAACGCCACAGCCTACCTGAGTATTGTTGCTGACCATGTCCATCCCTTTATGACCACAGTGTCTCCATCTTCTGATGGCTACTTCCAGCAGGATAACGCACCATGTCATAAAGCGCCAATCATCTCAGACTGGTTTCTTGAACATGACAATGAGTTCACTGTACTCAAATGGCCTCCACAGTCACCAGAGCTCAATCCAATAGAGCACCTTTGGGATGTGGTGGAGATTGGCATCATGGATGTGCAGCCGACAAATCTGCAGCAACTGTGTGATGCTATCATGACAATATGGAGCAAAATCTCTGAGGAATATTTCCAGTAGCTTGTTGAATCTCTGCCATGAGGGATTAAAGCAGTTCTGAAGGCAAACGGGGTCCGACCCGGTACTAGTGAGGTGTACCTAATAAAGTGGCCGGTGAGTGTAGATAATACATGTTTTTTTTAATTAACCTTAGAGAAAACATTGTCATTTTTTACTGATTTTATTTTTGTTAAGCTGCAATAGCCATCAGACAAAAATCTGAAATATTTGACTTTGAGCCCAATGAACCTGCAATACAAGAAAGCCTGCTTTTTGCTATTTAAACAAGCAAAATAACCTTCCAGATGTCCTGTTTACACTTTGAAATAAAAAAAACAATTGCTTCCCCCATTGTCAGATTATTCTGCTTGTTTTAATAAAGTCTCTTCATTCTGACTCATTATTTCTGACAACACTATCCCCCGGTTTTACAAACAAGGTTTAATGCTAGTCTTGGATTAAATTGCATGTTTGAGCTGTCTCAACTGAAAATAACTTGCAGTGAGATGTCTTAACATATGTCAGTGTCATTTCTTGTCTACAGGTGCACACCAGTAATGTATTTTTCAAGGCTGTTTTTATAAATGTGGCTTAAATAGCCTAATTTAACTAAGGTCTAGTCCTGGCTTAAGCTAAACCCTGTTTGTGAAACTGGTCCTATATGTTTTGCTTGTCCAGAAAATGCTTCTTGATTTAAGAGTTTATGGACATTTGGACTAGAACCAAAAAAAAACCTAAATACAAAGTGCAGAGTAAATAAACAGCATTATGAGTCTGTCAGAAAACATCTTAGTCTTGAGAGTCAAAAGCACTGAGTGTGTGATGAAGCCTGTTAGAGTGAGTAAGAGAAGCATGTTTCTGTGGTGTGTGTTATTGGTGATCTGTTTATAAACTGACCGTCACAGGTGAGGTTCATGCCTCCGAACACCAGCGGGCCGATGAACTGCGCCTTCATCTCTCCGTCGCGGTACACGAACAGCGTGGGCAGGTTGCGGTCGGGGTAGTTTGGGATGCAGGTGTTGGAGATGGACTTCAGGAACTTGCTCTGAGGAAACTTGCGGGCCAGTTGTGTCAGATGCTGATTGATGAGCGAACACAGCGGGATCCTGAGCCACAACACACACAACAGTCATCAAATGAACGCTTCATGATTTACTCAAATACTGTCAGTACAGTAGAACTCAACTCTACTAAACAAAAGTGTGTGTGTGTGTGTGTGTGTGTGTGTGTGTGTGTGTGTGTGTGTGTGTTCACCCTTGTTTGTAGAGGTGCAGCACCACCCAGATTCCCTCTCCAGCTTTATTGACCTCCTGCACGTAATCCTGCCCCGAGATCTCCTTCAGCTCCCCGAAAACATTCTTCATCTGGTTGGCTTTCCACTCCGCCAGCCTCTTCTGTCTGACACACACACACACACGTTTGAATATTAATATTTACAACAAGAATATTTATTAGTTTAGGTGTGTGTGTGTGTGTACCTGTACATCTCCATAGCGTGCTCGTCTTCTTCACTGAACTCATCTTCATTCTCCTGCAGCTCCTCCAGGGTCATGTCCTCATAGGTCTTCACTGCATGAACACAATTGAACATTATATACCATATCGTAAACTAACTTTAAGGTCTCCTATGAGGCAAACTCGTTTACACTTAAAAACACATCAGTGATGTAAGCGACACGTTTAATCCGCGAGTTTAGACCTTTTTCTTCATTGCTGAATGGAGGGTGCCATAGTGACCAGTCAGTGTCTTCAGGTAGGACGCTTAGAATTTCTGTTCACAGCGTTTACAACTTCTAAATCTTGATCCAAAATGGTTGACAATACCATTTTAAGTGGCTTATGGAGTGTTTTTGGGATCCACAACGTTGATTTTGAAGGCATATGTTAAAGCCGTTATGCTTCTGTCAGATGCAGTTCTCCTAATCAGATCAGATGCTGAAATACAGGGTCAGTTGCCGACCAGTCAGCTGTATAGAACCAGTCACATACACGCAATTGACCACTGCATTATAGAGCAAACCATATCACTGGCATGAACCCTAACAGGTATGTAACGAAGCCATGCACTTTCTAAAGAATAAAAGTATGTTACTGATCCTCTGCTGGCTGATTTGCATGTTGATTCTAATCGGGAGCTGATTATGTTTCATTGAGTTAGCGTGTGTTGTGTAGTATTCACCATATTTATTTCTGTCATTTCCAAATGCCACTTTATTTTCAGTTTGTGCCACTCTTTCAATCAGTGTGTCAGTGGGACAGTACAGTACGTGTGTGTGTGTGTCAAACATGTTAGTGAAGTACATTAGTTTGGGTTGGTTATATATTTGAAAAAAGAGAAAGTGATCACTTTAGTGATGACGAAGCTCCATTTAAATGGCAGAAGATGCCGTCTGATCATGAATCAAATCACTTTTAAATCACTTTTATTGTCACATCATCAGCAGCACGTGTGCTATGATGAGTGAAAAGCTTAGGTGCTGGCTCCAGACAGTGCAAAATACAGACAGTGCAGTATACAACAACATACTCACAAAAAAACAAGACAATGTAAAATTGGCAATGTTGACAGCGATACGTAGGCAGTATTGTTTTAAGTATGGATTTGTTAAAGTGCAGTGCATGCTACATCTTGATGGTGTGCAGTGCGGGGTATGGAAGAGTTTGTGTGGGGTGTGTTAAGTGTTCATCAGCCTGATAGTCTGAGGGAAGAAACTTTCCTTCAGTCGGCTGGTGCGTGACCGGATGCTGCGGAACCTTCTGCCTGAGGGTAGCAGAGAGAAAAGTCTATGGCTTGGGTGGCTGGAGTCACTGATGATTCTCTTGGCTTTCCTCATGCACCTCCTGGTATAGATGTCCTGGAGGGAGGGAAGCTCACCTCCTACTACGCGTCCAGCAGTACGCACGATCCTATGTAGACCTTTGCGATTGCTGCTGGTGCTGCTTCCGTACCAGGTGGTGATGCAGCCAGTGAGGATGCTCTCCACAGTGCAGGTGTAGAACGAGCGGAGGATGTGGGGGCTCATTCAGTGAGGGTAAAAGACTCGCAGATGTTGCGTTTCATTTTATTAGATTGCATTATTTAAATGATCAGTCCAGCAGGTGGCGCTGATTGACAACAGGATTAGTTCAAAGATGTTAAAAGCAGGCAACGATTATTTTAATAATCAATTAATCTGTCGATTATTTTTCAGATGAATCGGATAAAAAAAAGAACGAAGAAAAGCATTGATTTCCAACTCTTTATTCAAAAATAGAACTAAAACCTTTAGAAAGTGCACACACATGATGTCCTTGAACATCCCTGAGCTGCTACAATAATAGTTGTAACGAACAAACATTACATGCTTTTAATAATTATTGTTTTGGTTCCTTATGGTGTCAGAGGCAGGGGTTGCAATTTGACTAAGAGCCATTAGGCTGCGCTAGAGGGGAGTGACAACTGGATATATTCCAGGTCACCATAGAGCAAGTCAGGTGTGTTTGGTAGAGGGAACATTATGGCCTCTATGGCTACCAACCCTCTCCAGTTCTGATTGTTTGAGAACATTTATTGTTGCTGCTCAAATGTGAGTATTGAATGTTTAAGTGAATGTTTAAGTTTGTCAGTATTTTCAATGTTTAGTTGTGATTTGCCCTATGTTTATTTCTGATGTAGACAGGACCTGTTGTCCAGGAGGTTTTCACATGTGCTAACTGGAGATGCATTCTTTAAATGGACTATACGGTGATCATTGATCAAGTTTCAGAGAATTTTATGATCATCAATGTTCGTTTCAGAATATCAACATAATGTGGATATCATTGCATCGCACTCAAACCAGCTAAATATCATTCACCTCACCAGCTAATTCATTTAACAGACTGTTTATTTCAAAGACTGCATAGTTATATATAATGATTGCTTTAGTGTGGGCTATGTTTACCTGTGGAGAAATTAAACAAGAGGAAAAGAGAGAAAAAACAGGCTTGGGGAGTTTTGACATTTCAGTATGATCGAAATTGAATTTCTGTGAACCCCCTTAGAGTAACATCTTACATAGAGGAAGTGTTACATAGTAATATTAATAAAATCCCAAATATCTAAAAAACGCTCATGCGTTGTGAAACCGGCGTAACAGCCTTTTATGCGGAGGAGTCGGCATGCAGTGAGTTTTGCAAGTCGACAAAACTAAAGATTTGAATATTATGATGATGATCTTACTAAGCATGCCTCCTGATAGACTCTTTTGTATGAAGCAGAAAGAAGGGATGACGAGTCAGAGAGACAAAGACTTAATAAACCTAATACTCTGCCATGTGTCAAGTCTAAAACCACAGATAATTCTATAAAGCATCTTTTTTTGTATTCTATTGGATTTAATGAAATTAATATTCATGCAAAAGATTTCTTAAATGATCTCAGCATCACTCCAGTTGTGTCTTTACATTGTTTTCCAGTTACATTTAGGATTAATTTCTGTTGCTTATTAGAATAATAATTGTATAATAACAATAATACTTTTGTTTATTTAATTATAATAATTTTTCTGTATTTTATATATATATATATATATATATATATATATATATATATATATATATATATATATATATATATATATATATATATATATATATATATATATATATATATATATACATTTATTTTTATTTTTAATTTTTTTTGGATGGGGCGTGCCCCAGTAGAGCTTTACGCCTAGCAATGCCCCTTGCTAGACAGATGAAATAGCATAATTATGTATTGCTTTCTGGAAAAAAAAACACCTCAAAATTAAGTGATTGTTTGATTAAAACAAGCTAAATTATTTGCCAATGGGGTCAGATCTTAATGAGATATAATCTCAAACAGAAGTGTGAAGCATCACTTCATTTGCTCATGTCATTGTTCTTGTCTAGTCTTGATTTAAGATTTTTTAGATATCTGGACTGGAAACGAGACTAAATGACTGAGTAAGAAAAGCTTTTTACTTGATAAAGTACTTGTGTGTATTGACATGTCTAAGACATAAAATAAGCATTGGGTGGTTAAAACACTGCATAACTGTGATAATATGACACGTCTTTCTCTGGCTCAGCGTCACCAAAAGCTCCAAAAGCTCAGTTTGAATGTCTCTCATCATGCTTGTTAAGCTGGATAAACAGCAGCACCAGGGACATTACGCTCCTCACTTCAATACGGATCAACAGCAGGATTCTGTAGTGATTTACCCTGCTGTTGCTCACTCCCTCCTCCTCAAAGACTCCAACATGTTTGTGTTTCAGCTGCTGGATCATAGTCGTGGTGCTCCCGTCATCACTTTAGCATATTTGGTCGTTAACACACTTTTATTGTTTATTTAGTGTGAAATGCTCCACACCGTGGAGGAGTAGAGTCACACAGATTTCTCTGCCTCCGCCATCTTTCCTCTAACTCTGTCTTGTCTATGAGGCACTGAACTCTGCTGGTGCGAGAGAGGCGTTCACTCCACTCCGTGCTCAACTAAAGTTATTTTAATAATCAAACGTCTCCGGGTTGAGCGACACTGAATCGATTATGTAATTCGTTGGCAGCGCTTTTAGTAATCGATTTAATCAATTCGTTGTTGCAGCCCTGGTTAACAGCAAGTAAAACAGATTAAAACTCTAATCTCAAAGCTGTCCAAATGTGACTCTTTATACACATCAGATGCAGGAAGTTCCAAGCATCCTCCTTGCACATACACGCAAAGCATCATGGGTAATTTTGCGTTCTAAGAAAAAGGTGTATAAGATGGAGTAACCTTCACAGCGTAACACTCACTGTGACTTCTAGAAGAGCTGCTTCTCCTCGTACTGTACGCAGGGTTTACAACAGAGCATTTTACTCTACTTGCGCTACAATTTTTGATGATGGTACTTTTACTGGAGTGTGATTTTTCAGAACTCTTTACAGCACTGATTATTACACATTCACACACACACACACACACACACACACAAACAGATACAGTTTCTTACCCACAGACTGAGACTGAAGATGAAGCTGCTCATCCTCTTCTTCCTCCACCGGCGTTTCTTTCGGAGGCAGAATCCCCTTCTTCCTCAGGATATCGTTCCACTCTGTGTCTGCGTTTGGGTCCTACACTCACGACAAAACATACACACACACGATATGATAAACACACAAGAACAATCAGTGAACTCAACAACACTTGATCACATCCCATTACATTCAGTCAAACGTACAGGTAAACACTCTTACCGGTGTCAGTTCTGTATCATTAATAGACCACTGCTGTTTCCTTTCATAGTTTGTGTTTGCATTTTAACTTTATTACCTTCTTAATATACAATTGAAGAAGAGTCTCTTAAAATATGTCACCAGTGCTGTTTAACAGAGATTAATAAACTCATCTCTAATAACTGATTTATTTTCTCTTTGTCATGATGACAGTAAATAATATTAGACTAGATATTCTTCAAGACACTTCTATACAGCTTAAAGTGACATTTAAAGGCTTCACTAGGGTAATTAGGGTAAAGTTAGGGTAATTAGGCAAGTCATTGTATAACAGTGGTTTGTTCTGGAGACTATCGAGAAAAAAACAATCCTTAAGGGTGCTAATACTATTGACCACAGCGGTTTTTACTTTTTTCTTAATGTTTATATTTTTATATATATATATATTGTTATGGGTTTGTGATTGGTTCGTCCTGTTTTCTGGTTTTTGCTTTCTTTTTCTTAATAGGTGACTCATTATGGTGCAGCAGGTGCGGCTAATCTTCTGGCTTATTTAAAGGTGCAGTATGTAAGTTTGACATCCAGTGGTTGAACTAGGTATTGCAGTCCTGAATCATAATAAAGGTACGCCGGGTTGCCAGTTTGAGTGATTTTAAACTGTGTTCTAAATAAAAGCAACGACACGCGATTGAGGGAATATTCTCCATATTAAAAGGAGTTTTGGTTCTAACCAACACCTCGAATTGATTTATTAGAAACGGCTTCTATTTCTCACAGCTGAACAACAGAAACCTATGACAGATCACCTAATGCTAATAATGCGAGTTTGAATGCATTTTACATGACGTGTATTACCATATACTGAAAGCAGAAAGTTCACTTCACCTTTAATGATGTTAAAGAGGGTTAACATGTATTAAATAGATTCTAAACCTTACCGTTTTGTGAGTGAGTGCATATTCTGTGCTTCTGAAAGGCTGTATTTAAATTTCTGCCGTGTTTTGTGGCGCAAACAGCCAAATGGCTCATCACTCATAACAATCTCGTCACAGCGTGTTGTTAGGACACGCGATGTAACCTGCTCACGTTCCTAATATTTATGTCATTTGCTAATTAACGTCATGTGGAACTGAATCTGTCTCATTTTGACATCTGATACTTTCCACTACACTGTAGCATTTCGCTCATGGACGCATGCTTTCAGAGTCTTTCTGAATGAATGAATGAATGAATGAATGAATGAATGAATGAATGAAATATGCTGTTTTCCAACAAGGCAACCCGAGGTGCTGAATTATAATTGGTTAAACTGGCATGTGCATGTGAAAATTACCTAAACAAAGACAGCGTTCCGGCACGGAAAAAAACATTTTCAAAGCAGAATATCTGACTTCAGCATTGTTTGTCAGTTAAACAAGTATGTTCACTTGGGATGTTTCTTAAATATCTGCACACATATTATTGTATTTTTATGCTTTAGAAGAGTCAAAAACTTACATACAGCACCTTTAAGGAGCTTCCAAGATGTGTTTGGGAGACTGCTTTGGAGGATCGTTTTTTTTCGTTTGGCTTCCTTTGGCTTACCCACCGCTTATATTTGTTTTGTTTATTTGAACTTTGCTCCTATGTAATTTGTTGTTGTGAATTTATGTTAGACATTTAGTTTGGTTACTTTGATACCCCTTTGCACTTTATTTTATTTTTTTATTTGTAACCTTTAAATAAATCTTTTGCATTTTTTCATTCAACTTGGTTTAGGTTCCCTTCATTTTGTTTCATGCTTGAGCCAGCATGTAACAATATATATATATATATATATATATATATATATATATATATATATATATATAATATATATATATATATATATACAGCCAAATTTAAAGAAATAAGCCTTTCTTTCTTAGAATAAAAATATAATAGGAAATATTTTTTAAATAATTACAATTTCACAGGAGGCAGAATAGTTGTCTTTTTATTTATTTTATATAGAAGCTGGAAGGGCATCCGCTGTGTAAAACATATGCTGGAATAGTTGGCGGTTCATTCCGCTGTAACGACCCCTGATGAATAAAGGAACTAAACCGAAGAAAAATGAATATTTCTATACTGTTTCTACAAGTTTATTTAGTTTTCTTTCATTTATTTTAGACATTTTAATAATTGTTAGATTATACTAACCAAAGGAAATCGCTTGTGGTACTAATATACACAATATTGTTTATATTTGATTTTAACCTCAATTAGGCATGGGACGATAACTGGTATTACGGTTTACAGCGATTTTGAAAGGTCAAGGTTTTAAAACCGTTAACATTTTCTGTTTTACCATTCCTAAGGTATTTGTAAGAATTGTTTTTACGACTATTTTATTGAGGTTTTTTAGAGCAACAGTATCTCCAGCAGAAAGGACCCTCCACATCAAAAGCAAGTGATCAGTCCATGATTCAAGAAACATCTGAAAAACAAATCGCTTATAAACCAACATCCAGCATGCTATAGACCTGAAGAGTGCAGAGGCGTACTCTATATCCAAAGGAAAAAAATAGCCAAAGGTGCCTTTTCAGGTTGCAAAGAAATCTGTTTTTAAAAAAAAAAGTGAAGACAGCCTGACATGTTTACTGCTCCAAAATATTTTAAATGTTAAAATAAAATATGCTGTGTTCAATGGGGAAAAAAGGTTTGTTTGTTTTTACCCATGCATTTAAAAAGAGGGAGCACGGTGGTACAGTGGGTAGCACAATCGCCTCACAACACTCAGGTCGCTGGTTCGAGTCCCGGCTGGGTCAGTTGGCATTTGTGTGGAGTTGGTTTCCTCCGGGTGCTCCTGTTTCCCCCACAAGTCCAAAAACATGTGGCATAGGGGAATTAGGTAAGCTAAAAAATTCTCTGTAGTGAATGAGTGTGTATGCGGATGTTTCCTAGAGATGGGTTGCAGCTGGAAGGGCATACATATGCTTCATTCTGCTGTGGTGACCGCTGATTAATAAAGGTACTAACCCGAAAAGATGATGATTGGATGAACATTTTAAAAGACCATATTTTAGAGCAGTAATCACAAAACCGTGATGATGTGAAACCGTGATATCTTTATCCAAGGTTATCATACGGTCAGAATCTTATACCGGCTCATGCCTAACCTCAATAGCATTTAATTCAACCAAAAAATATATATTTTTCCACTGTTAAACTTAATTATAATAACCACTTAGCATGAAAAAATAAGTTTTACTTGACTATTAACCAATTAAACTAGTAGGAGTTTTTGTGTATTGTGAATTCTAATTCTTCCATTTAGAGTATTCCCTGTTATTTTTATCCTGGAGAAAGGCTTATTTCTTTACGTTTGACTGTAATAAAAAATAATAATTACATAATTAGTTAAAAAAACTGCTGTGGTCAATATTATTGGCCCCCTTAAGAAATGAGATATCGTTTATCATGTATTTTCTCCACAGAAACACCATTGACTCGCGTTTATATCAGCAACCAGATCCAGAAAAGACATCTCTGGTGTTCCTGCAGCCTTCAGTTTGACGTTATGAGCTGAATAATAACCAATAAATAATATTTATACACAATAAACTGTAGATTACAGCAGTGAGTGGTCAAACTATCACTGAGGAGAATAACCAGCATCTGCAGCCTCCGCCGTGAACCACACTGACCCCGCGGGAATCATCAATAACCACTTCACTCCGTATATAATCTGAGTTAAACAGTGAGATATTGAATATGAATCTGCCATACCTGCATGTCTGCTGATGGTAGTTCTGTGTGTGTGTGAATCACTCCACCGGAAACACCAGGAGCGGCGCTCTATCTCTTCCGGCCGGACACGCGCCGCGTCCCGAACATCACATATAAACCCCGGCCTTAACTCTCGGTTTTATTCAGGACATTTTACCGTGTAATCAAAACACATACATCTGCATCAAAACAAACGTGTGTATTCATTTAACTGGTGAGTTGGAGTGTTTAAACTCATGCGGAAGAGAAGAGTGTAGAACGATTATTAGTGCTGCACCGACTTCCGCTGTGAGTCTCTATATCCATATATGGTGTTGTAGTGAAGCACACGTGATGTCCAGATCGCGCTGTCAATCAACACGCAACAGGCGTGACTCTCTCTCTCACACACACACACACACACAAACACAAACACACACACATTACAAACTTTTGTGTATCGATGATGTCATAGTTTGATCCGTGCAGATCTATAACAGTATGAGTTTCTGGATTTGTTATTCTTTTTAAATTATAACTGTCTCATATGAAGTCAGCTTGGCAATAACACACAAACACACACACACGATCATCACACAAAAGCACACACATCACACCAACCAACACACACCAACACACAATACACACACACACACATTTTCATAAACACAAATGCACACTCTTACACAAACAAGTACAACCCAATAAACACACACATTTACACACACTTTCATATACACACAAGTACTCCTCAACACACACACACACACACACACTCTCATACACACACAAGTACCCTAACACACACACAGATACACACACTTTTACACACACACACATCCACTTTGCACACACATTTACACACTCTGTTTCTCGAACACACACACACTCATGTATCTATACTGATATAGATATGCTTTATTCGCTATACAGAAAATGTTACACAAACGACATAACTGAGGTGACACGGTGGCTCAGTGGTCAGCATTGTGTCCTCACAGCAAGAAGGTCTCTGGTTTGAGCCTCAGCTGGGTCAGCTGGTGTTTCTGTGTGGAGTTTGCATGTTCTCCCCGTGTTGGTGTGGGTTCCCTCCGGGTGCTTGATGAACTAAATTGACCGTAGTGTATGAGTGTGTATGAGTGTTTACCAGTGATGGGTTGCAGCTGAAAGGGCATCCGCTGTGTAAAACATATGCTGGAATAGTTGGCGGTTCATTCCGCTGTGGAGACCCATGATAAATAAGGGACTAAGCTGAAGGAAAATGAATGAATACAAATGACACATCAACAATTAAAGTGTAAAGTCAAAATAATTGTGCATTAATATTAGAATAATACATAAATTATTAAATATAATAGATTTTCTGTCATTAAAGTCTGAGTGAATCAAAGCTTTCAATCTTTATTTTTCTAGCTAATTAATGCGTGCAGGTCAGTCCACTGGAAATAAAGGTGTGTATTGATATTCTTCAAATAAGAGTCTGAGCATCTATTTCAGTGTTTGGCCTGTTCTTCT
>LR812527.1:69153470-69195970 GCA_903798195.1 Danio kyathit
TTGCCACAGTGGCTGGTGATTAAAAAAGTTAACGTTAAGCCCTGGTTGTATCTACTGAGAAATATTTTGTCAACTTAACCTGAATTTCTTTAGTTCGTTCAACTATATTGTTGCTTGTAGAAACTACTGAACAGACTTGCGTGGAACCCCTTGACAATCTTTTTTATGTAAGTCCAACAAATGAGTAAAGGCTGCTCTCTCTCTCTCTCTAAAGATGCTTTATTGGCATGACATCTAGTACAGTATTGCCAAAGCATTTTAGAGAGTAATATATTAACATCATTAAATTAATAAAATATACCACAAATGAGAAAGAAACGACAGAAAAATGTAATGAAAACAGACAATCTCTAAATATTAGAATAATTACAAGAATAAACAGTGTAGATTATTTAAATAAGGCAAAGTCGTTGCTTGACCTTTTCTAAAGGTGTACAAATATTTGCAGCCATGGAGGTTATTTCGTCCTCTCCGAGTACATGCATTCATTCATTTTCTCTTCGGTTTGGTCCCTTTATTAATCTGGGGTCTCCACAGTGGAGTGAACCGCCAACTTATCCAGCATATGTTTCATGCAGCGGATACCCTTCCAGCTGCAACCCATCACTGGGAAACACCCTCATTTCAAGAGCCAGAAGAATGCTGATTTCACTTCAGACACGCTTCGACTTCATAAAAACAGCGTCATGTGTGGAATAATCTCTCAGAAACTTCACCAAAACAAGAAAAGCATCAGGAATCCTCAACTCACCACTGAAGAAGAAAAATAAGACATTATATAAGAAAAAAATAAGAGTTTTTCGTATTCTTTTTAAAGTCTGTGTGAAGCAGAAGTTGCTGGGGCTTTTATTTCAGTATGTTGATGTACTTCCAAATGAAACTGAATATTCAGTAGGGGGCGGGCTTTCTTTTGCACATCATTCCCTCATAACAAACTAATGTAAGAAGGGTGTATTAATATCAGTTGCTATGGAAACCAGACATTCTTTAAACATACCAAAACACTTTTTTCAGAGGATTAACTTGCACATTAATTATTCACCTTAAGAGTTAGGGTTTGGGTTACAATAAACATTGTAAATTTTCATTTCAAGCAGACTTTAAAACACATAAATATTTAAAACAAGTAAAAATAATTTGCATAAATATTAAATAATGCATATTATTTTTCTGTTTAAATGAAATACTTTTTTCTGTCATTAAGACCGCCCCTCCACATACGCCCCGCCCTCTCACCACAGCCCCGCCCACAGATCCCGTCAGGAGCTGGAGTGTGATTGGGGCGGCTGTCAGGTGTGAATCTCTCTGAAGTCTGTCAGGTAGAGCAGATTTCATTAAACACAAACATTTCAAGAGCAAGAAGAATGCTGATTTCACTTCAGACACGCTTCGACTTCATAAAAACAGCGTCACGTGTGGAATAATCTCTCAGAAACTTCACCAAAACAAGCATCGAGTGTGTCCACCGCGCGGGAGTCCTCAAACTGACCACTGAAAAGAGAACACTCCGCGGCTGAGAGGATGAAACTGCGCTCGCCGGAAAGGCTGGAAAAGCGGAAATAGCGAGTGCTGTGTCGGTCGGCGGAGGCTGCAGCTGAAGGAGGAACCGCGGAATGTGAGGGGTTTTACGGCAGAACTGGAGCCGCTGGGAGAGTGAGCAGATGTGGGTCAATCCTGAAGCGGTCGCGCTGAAAAACGCGCTCAAACTCTGGGTCACGGAGAGATCCAACGGGCACTTCCTGCTGCAGCGCCGCCGGGGACACGGAGACACCGCCGGCAGGATCACCGGTGAGTCTCGCTGAGGGTAGTGCTGTGGACAACCACAACACAACAACAACAACAACTGCTCTGAGTGTGTTTATTATTACACAACAACAACAACAACTGCCCTGAGTGTGTTACTGTAGATTATTATTACACATCAAATGCTCAGAGTAGATTACAGACTATTAGAACACAACAACTGCTCTGAGGTTGTTACTTTAGATTATTATAACACAACAACAATGTGTACTGTAGATTGTTATAGCACAACAGCAGCTTTGAGTGTATAACTGTAGATTCAACCGCTTTGATGGCATTACTGTAGATTATTATAACACAACAGCTGTTCTGAGACCATGACTATATATTATTCTAACACAACAACAACAACAACAGGTATTACTGTAGATTATCATAACACAACATCAACTGCTCTCATAAGCGTAACAGGGCTCTCAAGTTTAAGAAAAGTTTGGAGTGAGATGTACCTGGGGTGGGGTTGCGACTGTGTTGAAGATGAAGATCTGCTCTGAGGGCAGTGCTGTGGATTATTATAACACAACAACAACAACTGCTCTGAGTGTGTTACTGTAGATTATCATAACACAACAACTGCCCAGAGTGTGTTACTGTAGATTACTGTAGATAACACAACAACAACAACTGCTCAGAGTGTGTTACTGTAGATTACTGTAGATAACACAACAACAACAACACTGCCAGAGTGTGTTACTGTAGATTACTGTAGATAACACAACAACAACAACTGCTCAGAGTGTGTTACTGTAGATTACTGTAGATAACACAACAACAACAACTGCCCAGAGTGTTACTGTAGATTATCATAACACAACAACAACTGCCCAGAGTGTGTTACTGTAGATTACTGTAGATAACACAACAACAACAACTGCCCAGAGTGTGTTACTGTAGATTACTGTAGATAACACAACAACAACAACTGCTCAGAGTGTGTTACTGTAGATTACTGTAGATAACACAACAACAACAACAACAACTGCTCAGAGTGTGTTACTGTAGATTACTGTAGATAACACAACAACTGCCCAGAGTGTGTTACTGTAGATTACTGTAGATAACACAACAACAACAACTGCTCAGTGTGTTACTGTAGATTACTGTAGATAACACAACAACAACAACTGCTCAGTGTGTTACTGTATTACTGTAGATAACACAACAACTGCTCAGAGTGTGTTACTGTAGATTACTGTAGATAACACAACAACAACAACACTGCCCAGAGTGTGTTACTGTAGATTACTGTAGATAACACAACAACAACAACTGCTCAGAGTGTTTACTGTAGATTACTGTAGATAACACAACAACAACAACTGCTCAGAGTGTGTTACTGTAGATTACTGTAGATAACACAACAACAACAACTGCCCAGAGTGTGTTACTGTAGATTACTGTAGATAACACAACAACAACAACTGCCCAGAGTGTGTTACTGTAGATTACTGTAGATAACACAACAACAACAACTGCTCAGAGTGTGTTACTGTAGATTACTGTAGATAACACAACAACAACAACAACTGCCCAGAGTGTGTTACTGTAGATTATCATAACACAACAACAACAACTGCCCAGAGTGTGTTACTGTAGATTACTGTAGATAACACAACAACTGCTCAGTGTGTTACTGTAGATTACTGTAGATAACACAACAACAACAACTGCCCAGAGTGTGTTACTGTAGATTACTGTAGATAACACAACAACAACAACTGCCCAGAGTGTGTTACTGTAGATTACTGTAGATAACACAACAACAACAACTGCCAGTGTGTTACTGTAGATTACTGTAGATAACACAACAACAACAACAACAACTGCCCAGAGTGTGTTACTGTAGATTACTGTAGATAACACAACAACAACAACAACTGCCCAGAGTGTGTTACTGTAGATTACTGTAGATAACACAACAACAACAACTGCCCAGAGTGTGTTACTGTAGATTACTGTAGATAACACAACAACAACATCTGCTCAGTGTGTTACTGTAGATTACTGTAGATACACAACAACTGCTCAGAGTGTGTTACTGTAGATTACTGTAGATAACACACACAACAACAACAACTGCCCAGAGTGTGTTACTGTAGATTACTGTAGATAACACAACAACAACAACTGCTCAGAGTGTGTTACTGTAGATTACTGTAGATAACACAACAACAACAACTGCCCAGAGTGTGTTACTGTAGATTAACTGTAGATAAACACAACAACAACAACTGCCCAGAGTGTGTTACTGTAGATTACTGTAGATAACACAACAACACAACAACTGCCCAGAGTGTGTTACTGTAGATTACTGTAGATAACACAACAACAACAACTGCTCAGAGTGTGTTACTGTAGATTACTGTAGATAACACAACAACAACAACTGCCCAGAGTGTGTTACTGTAGATTACTGTAGATAACACAACAACAACATCTGCTCAGAGTGTGTTACTGTAGATTACTGTAGATAACACAACAACAACAACTGCTCAGTGTGTTACTGTAGATTACTGTAGATAACACAACAACAACAACTGCCCAGAGTGTGTTACTGTAGATTACTGTAGATAACACAACAACTGCCCAGAGTGTGTTACTGTAGATTACTGTAGATAACACAACAACAACAACTGCCCAGAGTGTGTTACTGTAGATTACTGTAGATAACACAACAACAACAACTGCTCAGAGTGTGTTACTGTAGATTACTGTAGATAACACAAACAACACAACAACTGCCAGAGTGTGTTACTGTAGATTACTGTAGATAACACAACAACAACAACAACTGCCCAGAGTGTGTTACTGTAGATTACTGTAGATAACACAACAACTGCCCAGAGTGTGTTACTGTAGATTACTGTAGATAACACAACAACCAACAACTGCCCAGAGTGTGTTACTGTAGATTACTGTAGATAACACAACAACTGCCCAGAGTGTGTTACTGTAGATTACTGTAGATAACACAACAACAACAACTGCCCAGAGTGTGTTACTGTAGATTACTGTAGATAACACAACAACAACAACTGCTCAGAGTGTGTTACTGTAGATTACTGTAGATAACACAACAACAACAACAACTGCCCAGAGTGTGTTACTGTAGATTACTGTAGATAACACAACAACAACAACAACTGCTCAGAGTGTGTTACTGTAGATTACTGTAGATAACACAACAACTGCTCAGAGTGTGTTACTGTAGATTATTCTAACACAGCAACAGCTGCTCTGAGAACAGTGCTGCAGATCTGTTTACTCTGAGATCATGCTCAGTCTGCAGTGTTTAATCCTGATCAGTGGTATCCTGCTTTCCTCCAGGCTCTGCTGGGAGTTTCCTACATGGAAAACATCAAGCACACATTGATCACAGAGCATGATTCAGCACTAAACATTCCCCAAAGCTTCTGCTTCACTCTTTCATTGTGTACTTTATTTACACTTGTGCAGTTTGAGCTCAAAGTTCTGGTCAGTCTCGGCTGACTGGAGATCAGTGACGTTTACAGGAAGTCTTGTGGTTCTCCTGGTTTATTTGTCGTGCAGGTAATTCCTGTCATGTTCAGTGTGTGGGTAACGTGAGGAGATGATAAAGCTGCTCTTTCACTTCAGCATTACCTCAACCTTGCTCTGAGCTGCTGTGTTTAGGCTGGATCCTCTGAGTGTGCAGTGTTCATATACAGTAAAGTGTGTGTGTGTGTGGTGTGTTGTGTGTGGCTCCTGAGTGTGTGTTTATGGCCGCACAATCACAGATGATCACTTTATGATGCTGAGATTGAGGATTCCTGAAATACATCACAGCCGTTCTGCTGGAACTCAATTTACATACTCAAGTGTGTGTGTGTGTGAGTGCGTGTGTTTGTGTGTGTGTGTGTTTGATTGGAAGTGTGTACTGTATTTTTGAGTTGTGAAAGTGTGTGTTTGAGTGTGATTATGCGAGTGTGTTTTTGTGTGAATGTGGGTGTGTATGCATGTAAGTGCGAGTGTGTGTGTGTGTGTGTGTGTGTTTGGGTGAGTGTGTGCATGTGTTTTTGTGTGTATTTGAGTGAAGTGTGTATGTTTGAGTTGTGCGTGTGTTTGTGTGTGTGTGTTAAAGCACATGTGTTTGTGTATTTGCGTGGAAGTGTGTATGTTTGAGTATTTGTACGCATGCGAGTGTGTTTGAGTGTGTGTGTTTGTGTTTTTTAGTTGTTGTGTTTCAGTGTGAGTGTGTGTGTTTGTGTTGTGGAATGTGTTTGAGTGCAAATGTGAGTGTGTTTTGTATGAATGTGGGTGTGTATGCATGTGAGTGTGAGGGTGTGTTTGATTGTGTTGTGTTGGTGTGTGTGTGTGTGTGTGTGTGTGTGTGTGTGTGTGTGTGTGTGTGTGTTCGAGTGTAAATATGTGTGTTTGAGCATGTTTTTGTCTGAATGTGAGTGTGTGTGTGGTGTGTGTATGCACGCGGTTGTGTGCGTGTGTCTGTGTGTGAGTGCATGTGTTTGTGTGTGTGTGTTTGATTGGAAGTGTGTACTGTATTTTTGAGTTGTGAAAGTGTGTGTTTGAGTGTGATTATGCAAGTGTGTTTTTGTCTGAATGTGAGTGTGTGTGTGGTGTGTGTATGCACGCGGTTGTGTACGTGTGTGTGTGTGTTTGTGTGTGTGTTCGAGTGTAAATATGTGTGTTTGAGCATGTTTTTGTCTGAATGTGAGTGTGTGTGTGGTGTGTGTATGCACGCGGTTGTGTGCGTGTGTGTGTGTGTTTGTGTGTGTGTTTGATTGGAAGTGTGTACTGTATTTTGAGTTGTGAAAGTGTGTGTTTGAGTGTGATTATGCAAGTGTGTTTTTGTGTGAATGTGGGTGTGTATGCATGTAAGTGCGAGTGTGTGTGTGTTTGGGTGAGTGTGTGCATGTGTTTGTGTGTGTATTTGTGTGAGTGTGTGTTTGAGTGTGTTTTTGTGTAATTGTGAGTTTGTATTTGTACGCATGCGAGTGTGTTTGAGTGTGTGTGTTTGTGTGCCAGTGTGTGTGTTTGTGTTTTTTAGTGTGTTGTGTTTCAGTGTGAGTGTGTGTGTTTGAGTTGTGTGAATGTGTTTGAGTGCAAATTGAGTGTGTTTTTGTTTTGTGTGAATGTGGGTGTGTATGCATGTGAGTGCGAGGGTGTGTTTGATTGTGTGTGTGTGTGTGTGTTTGTGTGTGTGTGTGTGTGGTGTGTGTATGTATGCACGCGAGTGTGTGTGTGTGTTTGTGTGTTTAAGTGCATGTGTTTGTGTGTGTGTATTTGAGTGGAAGTGTGTATGTTTGGGTGTGTGTGTGTGAGCATGTGTGTTTGAGTGTGTGAGTGTGTTTTTTTGTGTGTGTGTTTAAGTGCATGTGTTTGTGTGTATTTAGGTGCAAGTGTGTGTGTTTGAGTGTGAATATGTTTGTTTGAGTGTGTTGTGTGTGTGTGTGTGCACGTGCGTGTGTTTGAGTGTGTTTGTGTGTGTGTGTTTGAGTGTGAATATGTTTGTTTGAGTGTGTTGTGTGTGTGTGTATGCACGTGCGTGTGTTTGAGTGTGTTTAGCAGTGTGTGTTGTTTGAGTGTGAATATGTTTGTTTGAACGTATTTTTGTGTGAATGTGAGTGTGTGTATGCACACTAGTGTGTCTGTTTCAGTGTGAATATGTGTGTTTGCGTGTGTGTGTGTGTGTATTTGTGTGCAAGTGTGTGTGCATTTGAGTAGAAGACTAGAATTGTGTATGTTTGAGTTGTGCGAGTGTTTTTGTGTGAATGTGGGTGTGTATGGATGTGAGTGCAAGTGTGTGTATTTGATTGTGTGTTTGTTTGTGTGTGTGTGTGTGTCTCTAAGTGTGTATTTGTGTATGTATTCAAGTGGACGTTGTGTGTGTTTCAGTTGTGTGAGTATGTGTTTGATGCAGGTGTGTGTGTTTGAGTGTGTGTGTGTGTTTCAGTTGTGTGAATGTGAATGTGTGTATATGTATGCGTGTGCGTGTAATTGAGTGGAAGTGTGTGTGTGTGTGTGTTTGATTTGTGCTAGTGTGTGTGTGTGCGTTTATGTGTTTGTTTGAATATGAGTGTGTGTATACATGTGAGTGTGTGTGAATGTGTTTGTGTGAGTGCGTGTATGTGTGTTTGTGTGAGTGTGTTTTTTTGTGTGTGTGTTTGAGTGCATGTTTTTGTGTGTATTTGAGTGGAAGTGTGTGTATGTTTGAGTTGTGCGAATATGTGTTTGTTTGAATATGAGTGTATGTGTAAGCATGTGAGTGTGTGTTTGTGTGTGTGTTTTTAGTGTGTGTTTGAGTGCTTGATTTTGTGTGTGTAAGTGGAAGTGTGAATGGTTGAGTTGTGTGAGTGTGTGTTTGAGTGTGAATATGTGTGTATTTGTTTGCATGTGTGTGTGTGTGTGTGTCACTCAGAGTTATAAATCGGTAGGTTTAGAAGGTTGTGTTCGTGTATAATCTGGGCAGAAAATACCTGTGTGTGTGCGTGTGGTGTGTGTGTGTGTGTGTGTGTGTGTGTGTGTGTGCACGTGCGTGTGTTTGTGTGTGTGTGTGTTTGAGTGTGAATATGTTTTTTGAGTGTGTGTGTGTGTATCACGTGCGTGTGTTGAGTGTGTTTGTGTGTGTGTGTTTGAGTGTGAATATGTTTGTTTGAGCGTATTTTTGTGTGAATGTGAGTGTTGGTATGCACACTAGTGTGTCTGTTTCAGTGTGAATATGTGTGTTTGCGTGTGTGTGTGTATTGTGTGCAAGTGTGTGGTGCATTTGAGTAGAAGACTAGAAGTTGGGTGTATGTTTGAGTTGTGGAGTGTTTTTGTGTGAATGTGGGTGTGTATGATGTGAGTGCAAGTGTGTATTTGATTGTGTGTTTGTTTGTGTGGTGTGTGTGTGTCTCTAGTGTGTATTTGTGTATGTATTTGAGTGGAAGTTGTGTGTATGTTTGAGTTGTTGAGTGCGAAATATGTTGTGTTTGTGTGCGAGTGTGTGTATTTGTGTGTTTGAGATTTTGAGTGGACGTTGTGTGTGTTTCAGTTGTGTGAATGTGAATGTGTGTATATGTATGCGTGTGCGTGTAATTGAGTGGAAGTGTGTGTGTGTGTGTTTGAGTTTGAGTTGTGCTAGTGTTTGTTTGAATATGAGTGTGTGTATACATGTGAGTGTGTGTGAATGTGTTTGTGTGAGTGCGTGTATGTGTGTTTGTGTGAACGTGTGTGTTTTTTTAGTGTGTGTGTGTTTGAGTGCATGTGTTTATGTGTGTATTTGAGTGGAAGTGTGTGTATGTTTGAGTTGTGCGAATATGTGTTTGTTTGAATATGAGTGTATGTGTAAGCATGTGAGTGTGTGTTTGTGTGTGTGTTTTTAGTGTGTGTTTGAGTGCTTGATTTTGTGTGTGTAAGTGGAAGTGTGTATGGTTGAGTTTGTGTGAGTGTGTGTTTGAGTGTGAATATGTGTGTATGCATGTGTGTGTGTGTGTGTGTCACTCAGAGTTATAAATCGGTAGGTTTAGAAGGTTGTGTTCGTGTATAATCTGGGCAGAAAATACCTGTGTGTGTGTGTGTGCGTGCGTGCATGTGTGTGTGTTTAGACTGGAGTGTTTCCAGGAGAGCCGGTTCTTTGTCTCCTCTTACTCTTTCTTGTGTAGACAGGAGCAGGAATGTAAACATTGGACTTCACACACTTCCTCTCCTCTTACCTGCTGAAAATCACCAGCAGACGTCTGACTGATCCCACCACAGGCTTTACTGAAGCTTCTCATGGGTTATTATTATTGTGTGTGTGTGTGTGACGAGCTGTTATAATATGCTGAAAGCATTATGTATATAATATGTAATCAATATAACTTATCTCTAATACAACAACAAACTCTGAACCGCATCAGATGTCATTCCCTCACTGTAAATGCTAGCGCTCCTGTTTTTTTTTTGCAACCTCGCTGTGCGCGCATCCTGAATGTTTACAAACATGGTAATTCGTCTATTTGTTCCTGTTATTATAAATAATCAGTGGAGAAATGCATTTAGTTCTGCATTAAATGGCTTCATTCTGACCTGCAGCAAGGAGTTGATTGCTGTTTCTACATCATGCTGCGCTGAGTCTGTTAGAGCAGCAGACCGCATTCACAACACTGGAGTAGAGAGGGTTATTACCTGCTTAATGTTTGTTTAGAAAAGGCTCAATAATACATTGGACAGATCCTCAACGCACTGATTTCTTCCCTTTGTGCTGCTCCGTTTTGGAAGTGTCCGCAGATACCGGAGAGCTGCACGCTGTGTCTCAGTAATGCATCAAGCACTTTAGTCACACACTGGCTGCGCAGTGGTGATGTGCGCCGCTCCGTAACATTATTCTCACAATGAGTTTCTGTTCATTCATCCTTCAAACTGAGATTCCGAGGAGAATACTTTAAGTGCTGAGAATAGTTTGTAAAGCCTGGCTCATTGTGGTCAAAGGAGTTGATTAAATTAATAAAAGTGAAACTGACAGGCGCAATATGGATTGTCTTTAAAGCTGCAGTAGGTGATTGTCTTCAGGAACATGTGTTGTTGTGCGGGCTGAAAGTCTCTCCACAGTCCAATAGTACTGATTACAGTAAATGTGTTTATATGTATTTTTATATTCTGGGTGAGGCAGAAGACTGAAACATGTTCATCCAATTAAAATAGTGTCTGGCCGACATCTCCCATAATTCTGATACGGAGCTCAAACTGTCTGTCAGCAAATGGAGATTTGAGCTTCTGCGCACCTGTTTGTACACAGCTCTGCCGTTTGTGCATACACATGCTGCGCGTTCACGAGAGAGAGAGAGAGAGAGAGAGAGAGAGAGAGAGAGAGAGAGAGAGAGAGAGAGAGAGAGAGAGAGAGAGAGGTAAAACATGCTGAATCTAAACTTTATAAATCCTGAATCAATATTGGAGCTGGAGGAAGGACGACACCATGGCTGAAGTGTTTCTGGTAGACAGGTCGTGTTCTGTGTTAAACTCTTTCAGTCACGCAGAGCTGATGTAGATTGGGTTGTTATGAATGGGTTATCTGCACAGAAGTGTTGTTCAGACACTGAAATCTCCCGCTGAAAGACTGATATGATTATTTTCAGCTTCAAAAGGTCCTTTTACAGCATCTATAATGTAGATTTATTCAATTAAATGATTTAGCCTAATATAGGCTACTCTGAAACTGTGAATGTTTCACTGTCATTTTATATATATATTAATATTTTATTCAACAGGCCTGTTTGTCAGTTTGTGCACTAAAGCATATAAGCGGACCCTGTTTTGAACTTCACCTCAAATATTCTTGTTTATTTTGTGGATAACTGACCAACAAAACACATTAAAATAACCAACAAATAATACTAACAAAATTAGTTTCAAAAAGATAATTGTTTAGACATGCTTTCAGTTTCTCTGTCTCACTCACGGCGAGATTAGGCGAGGGAATGTTTATTAAGTAAAGCTGGCCTCAGATGGTTTAGTTTAGTCTGCGTCAAACCTGCAGGGAAATATCAGGCTTTGCTAAAAGGCAGGTTATTTTACCAATGTTTAGTGTTAATAGTGGAGGCCTATTACAGATTTCAAAGAAAAATCTGAATATTAAAAAGGAAACATAAGCTGGAGCACAACAGATCAACGTCATAACGAATGCTCAAATACTGTAGCCCAGTTTACAGCAAGCATCATGTTCAGTTAGACTGTGTGTCTGTCATATACAGTAGGCCTATAGGTCTGTTATTATTACTAAAGAAGATATATGATTATCAGCAGAACTATAGAAACTGTGTTATTCTTACAAAAGAAAAAAAGAAAGAATAACGGCACAGTATCGGGATCAGATCTGTACTCGGGATCAGATCGGTTCCAAAAACATGGTTATATTATAAACACTCCTAATAGCCCACGACTCCTGCTGCGGGATGAATGTTTGCCGGTTGGTTATCCTGTGTCCTCTGTTCCTCTTGCTGTACCAGTGCAGCAGCTGCTTCACGTAAATGCTGACTAACAGTTTTTGCCGTTTTTCTTCTGGTACATTACTAACTCACGCTGTCCCATCCATCAAAACCACGCTTCTGCCCTCGGCCTCTGAAAACACTCGACGTCACTTGAATACGCCCCTCCCACTGATTAGCATAGGATTTGCATACAGGTTGATGTTGAAAATGAAAACTGAAATGAAAGTGTCAATAAGAGGAAAACTTAAATGTACATATTAATTTGAATTGTGTCACTATATAGCGTGAACATTAATATAACAAGCTTTATAAAATTGTGTTTGCATTTTATTTTTCAGTTTGGCTTTTCAGTTGAGTATTGGCAGTCTTGATGCAGAAGTGCAGAGAAAATGAAATGTTAAATCTGCAACTTCATTTTATTTATCGATTATTTTCAGTTTTGGCAGATATTTTGTGAACCGTGTTTTATAATGAAATTGTTCATCTGGTTTTTAATTTCCATTGTTTATTTGATTTATTTAAAATTGGCAGGACTCTAGAATTATGAAAGGTTAGTTTTGGTTTTAGTTCAGAAAAGCCTTTACTCTAAATTGTGTGTTTGTTTGTTTGTTTGTTTGTTTGTTTGTTTCACATCAGGCTGATCATGTGCATATTTCTCTGTGGTTGATTCTTCTCTACTCGTGTGTGTGATCGCGTGTGTGTGCGTGTTTGTTTGCCAGCCTGGTGTTTGTGTAGATCTGGGCGACCGCAGCTCGACTGTGAAAGTGAAACTCCCTCATGCAGATGTTCATCAGGCCGTATGGTGCGTGATATATTAATAACTGATGCGGCACACATTCACGCCGCTCCTCCTCAAACAGACACACACAGTAATAACACAAAGCTGGATTAATGCACAGGATGCTGGAGTTACTGCTGGAATATGACAGCAAAATACACTGTAATTACACAGAGACTGACATAAACTGAGATTATACAGAAATCAGGGGAGAATTTTACAGTCACAAAATGTTTTTTACAGCGTTTCACTTGTGTTTCTGACATAAACAAATGTGTGCAAAGCGTAATGCTTCTAGTGTGGGAATATTCTGCAAACGATGAAAGAAGAGTTCCCCATCAAGAACAAGTTTGGAGCTCACATTTGATGCATAGGAAGTTAATATGAACACCTATAAATCTATTACTTATTTACTAAAAGGAAACAGGCCTATAAACTACTGTTTATAGCAATGAGTGTGAGTTTTATGTAATAATTCCAGCCAGCTTTCAGTGAATTTGCAATATTGTCAAAAACACAGAACTTTCAGTTATACGTAAAAAGGCCTAAATACATGGAGAAGGATTTGCAGTCGCGATATCTTTACTGCTCTATTCATTTAACCTAAGAAATATAATGTTTAAACCATCACTGTCCCTCTCGAGATCTGTTCTCTTGCTCATTTACTCTCATCGCCATGATTTCCATGGCAAAACGGAAAGCCGTTGGGAGTGATCTCACGAGGAAACGTAAGTATTTAATGTTTTGTCAGTTTAGTGGTGAATTCGTCCGAAAATGTGCGATTTTAAAAAGGAGGCGTGGCACCTAACCCCACCCCTTACCC
This sequence comes from Danio kyathit, assembly GCA_903798195.1. Lineage (NCBI taxonomy): Eukaryota > Metazoa > Chordata > Actinopteri > Cypriniformes > Danionidae > Danio > Danio kyathit. The sequence goes on from LR812527.1 coordinate 69,166,798, forward strand.
CAACCATCATTGAGTGATGAGCACATCGTACTAAATTGCACGAATTAGATCATACAAATTCATACGAATTAGCCACTAAATCAAAAAGTTACGAATTGCCGTGAGATTGTGTTGGGTAAACCGTGCAACCCTAGTTTGTAGTGTTTGTGGTAAACTGCTTATCATTTGTGTGCATGTCTGTGTGAAAGTTTTCCAATGAATAAATGCATGAGTGAAAACACATTACTGTTATTTTTAAAGAGCAGCTCATGTGGTGTGTTTAAGTCTCCTAATGTTGTGTTGATTTTCCTACAGCAGGTTTAAATTCAGAAAGCATTTTAGTTTTCTCAGTATATGTGTTTAATATTGAATCATTCTGCAGTGAATTCACTATGATTCACTTGAATCAATTCAATGCTTAAGGCCTCTTAGCCCCTCCCTCTTTCATATGGCAGCTCTGCTCTGATTGGTCAGCAAGCCAAGTCTGTTCTGATTGGTCTTTCAGTGTCAGAAAAACAAAACGCTCATTTCAGAGTGTGTGTTTGTTGCTGAAGGTGGAGATTATGCAGATGAGTTACTTTGAGCATGTTGATGCAGATCAGGAGCGGACAAAAGATTTAAAAATCTAATGACTCGTTAAAGTGATTTAGAGCTGACCCTTTCTTTTCACGATGTCTTTATCATCAACAACTTTTGTAGACTGTTTACTAGACTGTTAATAAGATATATTGGTAACACCTAGGGCTGGGCGATTTGGCCTAAAATCAAATCTCGATTAATTGAACATTTTAACTCGATTACGAGTAATGAACGATTATTTTATTTATTTATTTATTTTTTAACCCTCACAGTTAAAGGTTGTGCAGTAAATATGCTCACATATTACATATGAGAGATGTTTGTATGAAGGGTGCATTACTTGATTTTAAAATAATTGAAGGAAACACACACTATCTACTACCTATGATTATTTATTTGAACATCAACACTGAACAACGGAAATAAAAACAAACATTGCCTAAAACCAACAGACACTTTTTTTTTTTTATGAAAAGTGAAAATAAATAACTTTAGTGTCAGCGTCAGCCACGGTGAGGGGTATGCAACTGCGCAAAGCCTGTGCTGGAGCAAATGTGTGCGCACTCGACACAGAAGTATAAACAGAGCAGGGTCACCATACACTCCATACACTGTTGGGCAATTAATTGAAAAAATTGACCTGGGAAATTAGATCAATTATAGGTTCTGAATGCCAATTTCTATTTCTTTATGATTAATTGCCCAGCATGGGGATGCAACGATTATAGATTTTGGTTGTACGATTATAGTCTGAGAAATAATCACTGTTTCACGGTTATCACGATTATTATGCATTCATTAATTTCAAACTCCACTAGTTTAGAAAAATAAGATGAAAGCTCCTTATATTTTACAGTGTTATTTATTGCTGCTCAGTAACCAATACAGCACATAATAATATTAAAAACAAACTATAGTCCATTTCTCTCTTTGTGCTTAAAAATAAGTGAATGTTTTGACATTTAAACAAATAATTTTACACTGTAAATAAATGACAGAACAATGAATAAATAAATAAAAATAAATTAAAAAACAGTATTTGTCTAATGCAGAGCTTAAAATGAACGTTTTTACCTGGTAGCACCGGTGCTCACAACATAATAAAATGTAGGAGCACCCACCAAAACTGAATGAGCACCACTGCAAATAGTATATTAACGGATTTATTGTATTTGAAAACAACATCAATCAGGACTAACAAAAACCAGAAAAAACTAACTAACTAATGCTGTGATGACTTATTGATATCTGTGCAATAATTCCAAAATGAATGTCTAATAATTATAAAATATTAATGATGACAAAAATACTAACAATGAATTACATTTCTCATGATCATGCTGCCTTCAATGTGCTTGAATGTGAGTTATCTGCTATAACAAGTCCTACTGTTACATTATGAAAAATAAATCTATGGTTTGCATCAAACAAAATTTAAGTATTGCAGAAGGAAATATTTAATTTGCACTATTGTTTATATGCATGTCAATTTAATAAACAAAAAGAACGGACAAAAGAAAGTAAGAAAAGTCTCACTTCTGCACCTCTTTATTAGGGATAAAGCAGGCGAGTCAGCCGACCCAATATATGAGTGGGGCAGAGCAGGATTCTCGCGATGAACACCGGCGCAATACTGTTCCTTGTCATGAGCCGCAGATTTATTTTAAACTTAGTAAAGGCCAGCTTCTTTGGCGATTATGTATGCAGTGTTAGATTTTACATTTAACTGACATTTGCGCTGAACACGCGGTGAATGCAACGCATCGAGATTGAGGCCATTAAACAGCTGATCCACTCCGAGTCTTTCAGCACTCTCTCTGAAAACACTCGGTTGATCTCGGCTGGCGGATCAACATTCACCACATCTAGGGATGCAACGATTATTGATTTTGGTTGCACGATTATAGTCTGAGAAATAATCACGGTTTCACGGTTATCACGATTATTATGCATTCATTAATTTCAAAACACGACTAGTTTAGAAAATCACATGAAAACTCCTTATATTCTTAAGTGTTGTTTATTGCTGCTCCGTAACCAAATAATAAAGCACATACTAATATTAAAAACAAACAATAGTCCAATTTTTCTCTTTGTGCTCAAAAATAAGTGACATTTTTGACATTTAAACATAAATAAATTTTACGCTGTTAATAAATGACAGAACAATGAGTAAATAAATAAAAATGAGAATAAAAAAAAAATAGTATTTGTCTAATGCAAGGCTCGAAATTCACTTTTTTGCTTGGTAGCACTGGTGCTCTCAACTTCAAACATTTAGGAGCACCAGAAAAAATTTAGGAGCACCCACCAAAAAATAATGAGCACCACTGCATATTGTATATTAACAGATTTATTGTATTTGAAAACAACATCAATCAGGACTAACAAAAATCAGAAACTAACTAATGCTGTGATGACTTATTGATATCTGTGCAATAATTTCAAAATTAATGTCTAATAATTATAAAATATAAATGATGACTCTGATGACAATAATACTAACGTTGTATTACATTTCTCATGATCATGTTGCCTTGAATGTGCTTAAATGTGAGTTATCTGCTATAAAAAGTCTAGCTGTTACATTGACATAAATGTATGGTTTGCGTCAAGCAAAAATGAAGCATTGCAGTTACATTTTGCACTATTGTTTTTATACGTATGCTAAAGTCCCTATTGTATAGTCTTTGACTATATGGAGTTAGATTTTAAATTTAGCGTCCATTTGCGCTGAACACGCAGTGAATGCAACGCAATGAGATTCGGGCCATTAAACAGCTGATCCACTCCGAGTTTTCCAGCACTATCCGAAATCACTCGATTGATCTCGGCTGGCGGATTAACTTTCTCTCGCATTAACATGCGCTCATCGGCGCCATTATTTGTAAACATTGCTTGCAAACCTGTGTACTTTTTATTGCTTCTTTCCCAAACTTCAGCCGTTTGGAGTTCTCGTAGTCACACATCTCCCTGTCATCTAAACTAATTGCGGCTGAAAAGCGTGAGCGCGCTGCGTCGCGTGCGCGCGTTGCGTCGTGTGCATGTCCCTCCATTGGAAATAACCAATTTACACGAGCTTGCCTTAGTTAATAGCCTCAGTCATAGTTAATCCAGTGTGCTTGGTTATTAGTCTCGGTGTACAAACAAGCGCACAGTTAGCATAACTGTTTAGTTGCTGCAGTTTTGTTCTGTGCAGAAACGCGGTGTTGAGAAGCCTTTACGATTTATGAACCGTGAATAATTAAAGCGCGGTTAATAGTGAAACCGGTTAATCGTTGCATCCCTAGGTCACAATTCATGCTATTACCTACTGCATGCCTACTGTTGAGATAATGACTGTATATTAGGAGTTATAATTAGTAAACTCTAACCCTACCCAACACCTAAACTCAACTACTGCCTTATTGACTATTAATAAGCAGCTCATTAGCAGTTTATTGAGCAAATAGTCTTAGTTAATGGTTTGTTTACAGCATGAAATGTGACTTAAAGTGTTACTGATATGTTTTGAGTGGGCTCATTGTGTGTGTGTGTTGTGTGTTTCAGGTTTGCTGGTGGGTGCGCTGGACACTGTGCTGGACTCTAATGCTCGAGTGGCTCCGTTCCGGATCGTTCTGCATGTGCCTGAAACTCAGCTCAGCTGGGTCATAGCCAGCGGTGAGAGTGTGTTTTCATCTCTCATTCACACCAGTGTGTTCCCACGCACTCGTTTATGCGTGTGTGTGTGTGTGTGCGTGGATGCCTGTGTGTGTGTGCCACATGGATGCTTGGGCAGGGTTACCGCTAAGGATTTTTTCTACTGGCTCGATCGGGCCAGTGGTTCTGATTTTTACTTGCCCTGACAAAATTTTCATTGGTCCCACCAAAACAAATAAGTTAATAGCTATTTCTTAGCCACATATTTTAAATAGTGTGTCAAAAGCCGAACATAACTGTGTACATACACATTTCATTCAGCAGAACTTTTCTTTAAATACAACGGGAAATTAAAACAAATTATATATATATATCCAGGGCTCAAAATTAAGCTTTTTTCCTGGTAGCACCGGTGCTCCTAACTTCAAAAATGTAGTCGCACCAGCCAAAATTTAGTCACACCCACCAAAAATTATGAGCACCGTTACTACAAGTTTTATATTAACAGATTAAACAGAAACTAACAAACAAACATAACTCTGCATGCGCTCACCGGCCCTGCACACACGGAGGAGAGGAACTGAGTTAACAATAATAACTGTGCTGTTCTCACACATGCTGTCTGACATTACACAGATGATATTGACATATAGCTTATTATTCGCATACATCATCTGAATGCAAGAACAATCAGTAAATGCATGTTCTTTTGCGATGGTGTACGCACTGCAGTTGCATGACTGACAACATCGTGACGATTAAATGAAGGATTAAATACAACATCTCGTGCTTAAAGTGTGTGGCAAACGCTGTCTCCTGAAGACTCCGTCCCTCAGGCTTTACAGTAAATGGCTTTAGTCATTTTCATAGCGGACTTTAACCCACTTTATCCACTTTTTGAAAAGTGTAAATGGTGGATTGACATTCTCCACATGATCACTGATGAGATGTGCCGTTATCTGTAACTTTGAGTGGTTCCTAAAACTAAATCTGTCAGTGTTTTCATTCTCTCGTATCCAGACCTTTACATTTCCGCGGCTGTTCATTCCGCTCTCTGTCTTCTGAACTGAGTGATTGACAGCTGATATTAACCAATCCATTCGGGTTCGGTGCTAGAGCAGTGGGCAAAAAAGAAGAGCTTGAATGCGGGCCGGGCATTGCGGGATTTGTTTACTACAGTAGGTTGTCATGTTAAATGTTTTAAACCATTCCTGAGTGCTGCATTTGGTGTTTTTTTGGTGCAAAGATGCGTGAAAGTCTCCACGCATAAGGTGAACATTTTGCTGTAATAATAGGCTGGTTTACAATTCTAAAATGCATGGCACTGTTCAGATTTCTGCTGCACCACAAAGCGCCATCTGATATTCAGTGTGCGACCCCTTTTAAGACAATTGACAAACAGTCGGAGCCAAATTAAACTTTAGTGACAAGACATTGCTGATCCAGTAATGATCCTGTCTACTGTCCCGAGCGTCTCGCACGCTGGCCCCGGGCCATCGGGCAGTCCTTACTGTCTAACCCTGCATTGTGTGTGTACGTGCATGCATGTGTGTGAGTGCGTGCATGTGTGTACATGCATGTGTGTTTGTGCGTGCATGTCCGTGTGTGTGCATGAATGTATGTTTTTGTGCATGCACGTGTGTTTGCATGCATATATGTGTGTTTGCGTGCTTGTGTGTTTCTGTACATGCGTTTGCGTGCATGTGTGTACGTGCTTGTGTGTTTGGGTGCGTGTCTGTGTGTGAATGTGTGTTTTTTTGTGTGTGTATGTGCATCTGCATGCATTTTTGTGTGTTTGCCTGCATGCTTGTTTGTGTGCGTGAATGTATGTTTGTGAGTGTGCGTGCATACATGTGTGTGTGTGTGTGTGCATGTGCGCAGGTGTGTTTGCATGCATGTATGTTTGCGTTTGTGTGTTTGCATGCATGTTTGTGTGTGTGTGTATGACATTGTGCTCTGTGTGTTTTCAGGAGTAACGATAGAGGAGGTGATGAAACACTGGAAATGGCTGGATCAGAACCTGCTGCCGTACATGGCTGTGTTTGAGAATAAAGAAGACGCCGCCAGTTTTGTTCAGGGCAAAGTCAAAGTACGACCTGACAGCAGACACACACACAAACACTCATTCAGTCCAGCAGCTCAGGGAAATAATTTATGAACATTCCTCCTCATTTATTCTCCCTCATGTGGTTTTAAAGCTGTTTAAACCTGAACTTCACAGAATTGATCTGTTAAGAAGGATTCTCTCTAATGTTTTCCTGCAGGGTTTGATCGCAGAGGAGGTTTTGGGTGGTCAGGCAGCTCATGAAGATGATCCCGCACGCTTTCGGGAAGATCTGGTGCGTTTCGAGCAGCGTTTCGGCCTGCCGCAGCGAGAGAAGCTGGTGGTGCATTACTCCTGCTGCTGCTGGAAGAGCCGAGTGCCACGGCAGGGCTCGCTGTACCTCACCACCAACCACATGGCCTTCTACTCATTCCTGCTGGGCAAAGAGGGTGAGAAGACAACATCTCTTTATTTCTGATAGAAATCATCGGTAACACTATAATAACTGCACACTATCAATCATTTACTAAGCATCAGCAAGTAGTTAACTCATCATTTGTTGAGCATTAACTCTACATTTATAAACATTAGTAAGCAGTATACTTACAGCTACAAATGCTGTATTCTTGACTTCTAAGCGCATGTATAATGTGCTCAGTGATTGTGTTTTCACACTCTGTTAATGATAAACTTTTCACTACTAAATTAAGTATGGCATCATCTACAAACCATCTGTATTTAAGAGTACTAGATGACTTTTAAGATCATTCAGATGAGTAAGTAAATGATTAATAAACTATTCAAATGAACGTTTATACATCTTAAATTTCAGGCATATAGCCTTGGTTACTCTGTATATTAATAAATGCTTTATTAACACCTTCATGCAGTTTTGTGACTGAATCTGAGGACTATTTATGCTTTATAAATCCTTTATAAATAATAATTAAATGCTCAGAATCAAATTAAATCTTCACAATCTTTTCTAAAAAAATAAGTTAAACATCGCTGAATGTCACAGAACTGCATGAAGTTGTTAATATACAGAGTAAAATGCAGTAAATATGTTGAGTAAAATCATTACTCAAAAAAAGGGGAAATTGAAGTGGCTTCAGTGTGTTAAAACAGAACTGCAGTGAGCACTTCCTGTGGCTATAATGAGAGTTCTGCCACAGTCTGCACCTGTTGTGCTGAGAGAATAAATGTGTGTCTGCGTCTTTCCATCTTTGAGCTGGTTATAACTGGAGTGTGTTGTTGTTGTTTTTGAGCAGTGAAGCTGTTAGTCCCGTGGGCTGAAGTGACGCGGCTGGAACGCGTGTCGGTGGGTGTGCTGACGGATGTGATACGCGTTCACACCAGACGGAAACACAGGGAGTTCTCCATGTTTATGAATGTAGAGGAGGTGATGATGGTCATGTGTCAGCTGGCTGATATCGCCCTCCGCAGGCTGCTGGACAGCGGCGGACTCACACTTGATCAGGCACTGCAGGACTCCACCAACATTACCAAGAGGTGCAGATACACACCTGCATCACATCTGCATCTACAGACAATCACATCTATAGTCATTCACATCTTCAGTCAATGACATCTACAATCAAATCTGTGTCTACATCTATAGACAATCGCACCTGCATCCAGTAAATTACACCTGCATCTACAGACAATCACATCTGCATATACAGACAATCACATCTGCATATACAGACAATCACATCTGCATCTACAGTCAATTACATCCGCATCTACTGACAATCACATCTACTATCAAATCTGTGCCTACATCTATAAACAATCACAGCTGCATCTACAGTCACATCAACATATAGTCAACCACATCTACAGACAATCACATCTGCATTTACAGACAATCACATCTCCATTTTCAGACAATCACATCTACAGTCAATCACATCCGCATCCACAGACAATCACATCTGGAAACAATCACACCTGCACATACAGTCAATCACATCTACAATCAAATCTGTGTCTACATCTATAGACAGTATAGACAATCACATCTGCATTTACAATCACATCTGCATCTAGTCAACCAGATCTACAGACAATAACATCTACAGACAATCACATCTGCATTTAAAGACAATCACATCTTCATTTTCAGACAATCACATCTATAGTCAATCACATCCGCATCCACAGACAATCACATCTGGAAACATTTACACCTGCACATACAGTCAATCACATCTACAATCAAATCTGTGGCTGCATCTATAGACAATCACATCTGCATCTACAGACAATAACATCTGTGTTTACAGATAATCACATCTACATTCAATCACATCCGCATCTACTAACAATCACATCTACAATCAAATATGCATCTACATCTATAGACAATCACATCAGTGTCCACATTCAAGCACACCTGCATCTACAGACAATCACATCTGCATATACAGACAATCACATCCGCATCTACAGGCATTCACATCTGCATCTACAGTCAACTACATCCGCATCTACTGACAATCACATCTACAATCAAATATGCATCTACATCTATAGACAATCACATCAGTGTCCACATTCAAGCACACCTGCATCTACAGACAATCACATCTGCATATACAGACAATCACATCCGCATCTACAGGCATTCACATCTGCATCTACAGTCAACTACATCCGCATCTACTGACAATCACATCTACAATCAAATCTGTGCCTACATCTATAGACAATCACATCTGCATCTACAATCACATCAACATCTAGTCAACCACATCTACAGACAATCACATCTGCATTTACAGACAATCACATCTCCATATTCAGACAATCACATCTACAATCAATCACATCCGCATCCACAGACAATCACATCTCGAAACAATCACACCTGCATCTGCAATCAGATTTACCATCAAATTTGTGTCTACATTGATAGACAATTACATCTGCATTTACAATCACATCTAAATCTAGTCAACCACATCCACAGACAATCACATCTACAGAAAATCACATCTGCATATACAGACAATCACATCCGCATCTACAGGCATTCACATCTGCATCTACAGTCAACTACATCCGCATCTACTGACAATCACATCTACAATCAAATCTGTGTCCACATCTATAGACAATCACATCTGCATTTACAATCACATCTACATCTAGTCAACCACATCTACAATCACATCTACAGACAATCACATCTGCATCTACAGTCAATTACATCTGCATCTACTGACAATCACATCTACAATCAAATCTGTCTACATCTATAGACAATCACATCTGCATCTACAATCACATCAACATCTAGTCAACCACATCTACAGACAATCACATCTGCATTTACAGACAATCACATCTCCATATTCAGACAATCACATCTACAATCAATCACATCCGCATCCACAGACAATCACATCTCGAAACAATCACACCTGCATCTGCAATCAGATTTACCATCAAATTTGTGTCTACATTGATAGACAATTACATCTGCATTTACAATCACATCTAAATCTAGTCAACCACATCCACAGACAATCACATCTACAGAAAATCACATCTGCATATACAGACAATCACATCCGCATCTACAGGCATTCACATCTGCATCTACAGTCAACTACATCCGCATCTACTGACAATCACATCTACAATCAAATCTGTGTCCACATCTATAGACAATCACATCTGCATTTACAATCACATCTACATCTAGTCAACCACATCTACAATCACATCTACAGACAATCACATCTGCATCTACAGTCAATTACATCTGCATCTACTGACAATCACATCTACAATCAAATCTGTCTACATCTATAGACCATCACATCTGCATTTACAATCACATCTACATCTAGTCAACCACATCTACAGACAATCACATCTACAGTCAATCACATCCGCATCCACAGACAATCACATCTGGAAACATTTACACCTGCACATACAGTCAATCACATCTACAATCACATCACATCTCGAAACAATCACATCTGCATCTGCAATCAGATTTACAATCAAATCTGTGTCTACATCTATAGACAATCACATCTGCATTTACAGACATTATGTGATGGTGTATTGCTGTGTTTTATTGATCATGTGAAACTCTCTTCCAGATCATGCTAGGGGTTATAAGACTTTTCATTAAGCAGAGTTTAGACTTTAACACACTTCCACCTCTAAAGAGGAAGTTCATGTTTGAGAAAGTAAAAGCAAGTAAAGCAGAAGAGAGAATGACTGGCTGCAGAATTCAGACATGATGTGGATCCAGAGTTTCCAGGAGATTCTTAGAGATTCAGAACCACAGCTGCATTAGAGCTGTGTTTTGTGTAATGACTACAGGCAATCACATTTGCATCCAGAGACAATCACATCTATATTTACAGACAATCACATCCACATCTACAGTCAATCACATCTACAACTAGTTTATATCTAGTCAACTACATCTACATTTACAACTACATTTACAGTCAAGCACATTTACATCTACAGTCAATCACACCTACAACTACAGCCAGTCACATCTATATCTAGACAATCACATCTGGTCAATCACATCTACATCTACAGACAATTACATTCACATCTGAAGACAATCACTTATACATTTACAAGTGATCATGTCTACATCTACTGTCAATCACACCTACAACTACATCAGTCACATCTATATCTAGACAGTCACATCTGCAATCATATCAAGTCAATCACATCTACAGACAATCACATTTACAGCCAATAGCATCTATATCTACAGTCAGTCACATCTACAACTATAGTCAGTCACATCTATATCTAGACAATCACATCTACATCTACAGACAATAACTTTCACATCTACAGACAATAACATTCACATCTGAAGACAATCACATCTATCTAAAAAGTAATTTTTATTAAAAAAATCTAAAGTTTAATTGATTATATAAGCATCAAGAAGTTTCTTCAGATATAACTATTCAGAAATAGTTTATTTAAATACAATTTTAATGAAGTAATTGATTACTTTTTAAAGGAACTCATCCAACACTGGCTGCGAATGCACAAATTATCATCATGTGAAGTAAACACATGTAGTGATATCTGTGTGTGAACCTGCTGCTGTTGTGTGTGTGTGCTGTTTGTGAAATCGGCATCTGTGTATTTATAGACCAGCAAGTGTGTTTTCTATGCAGTCTGCAGTTCAACTGTGTGTGTGTGTGTGTGTGTGTGTGTGTGTGCATTTATTTACCAACAGGGGTGTTTTTTCTGCTATTCATCTGTTGGTTTGTGTGTGTGTGTTTTTTGCTGTCTGATGCTCATCTGTTTGTGTGTGTGTGTGTGTGTTTCAGAGTTTTGGAGGAACAGGCTCTCAGACAGTATGTGCTCTCTCTCTTCGGGCTGCCGCGGGGCGAGCGACTGCAGGAAGTGATGTCATGCTCACTGTGGACTCCTCACGCCCGCTGTCACACGGCGGGCACCGTCTACACCACCGACGGGTATCTGTGCTTCAGCAGCCGACAGGAGGGCCAGTGCGCACTCATCATCCCACTGGCGGAGGTACACACATACAACACACACCACTGATGGGTACCTGTGCTTCAGCAGCCAGCAGGAGGGCTAGTTTATGCTCATGTGTGTATATATATGTATATGTGTGTGTGTGTGTTTGCGCAGATAGTTTCAGTAGAAAAGGCAGACAGCACCGCTGCTCTCCCGAACCCGCTGATCATCAGTGTCCGCTGTAAGCGTGCGTTCCAGCTGATCGAGCTGCAGCAGCGGGACACACTGGTGGAGAAGCTGAGGGAGCGGCTGCGGGAGCTGCACTGGAGACAGGCTGTGATTCGAGGACATGACCAGCGCAAGAAGACCACGGTACTGCACACACACACACACACACTGATGATCTGGAGACTTCATTCATGATCTCACCTATTATGCCCCTTCCTACAAGCTGTAAATGCGTCTCTGCTGTCTCTCTCGTGTGTGTGTTTGAGTTTAAGCTGAGAGTAACACACAGATAATGTTCTCCAGCTCTCTGAAACTGACCCTTTCAGGCTTTGATCCTAATTTGGTGACTGTCTCTTTAAATGCAGATGAGATTGTGGTGTTTTCATGTACATTGTTCATATACAGCAGACACATTTAGTTAAAGCGTATTAAAGTTCTGGAGGTAATGATACAATAATAATAATATTGTGCTGGAAACACTGCTTTGTCCATTAATGCAGTCCCATCACACACACATTTATACCTCATCATCATCATCATCATCATCATCATCGCTCAAAAACTAGACCACATCACGCAGACTGATGAAGCGCAGTTTAAGTCTGTGTGTGTGTTTTGAATGCATGTGTTTGTGTTCTGAATGCATGTGTGTGTGTGTTCTGAATGCATGTGTGTGTGTTCTGAATGCATGTGTGTGTGTGTTCTGAATGCATGTGTGTGTGTTCTGAATGCATGTGTGTGTGTGTGTATGTGTGTGTGTTCTGAATTCATGTGTGTGTGTGTGTTTTGAATGCATGTGTGTGTGTTCTGAATCCATGTGTGTGTGTTTTGAATGCATGTGTGTGTGTTCTGAATGCATGTGTGTGTGTTCTGAATGCATGTGTGTGTGTGTGTGTGTGTTCTGAATTCATGTGTGTGTTTTGAATGTGTGTGTGTGTGTATGTGTGTGTGTGTGTGTGTATGTGTGTGTGTGTGTGTGTATGTGTGTGTGTGTGTGTTCTGAATGCATGTGTGTGTGTGTTCTGAATGCATGTGTGTGTGTTCTGAATGCATGTGTGTGTGTGTGTGTGTTCTGAATTCATGTGTGTGTGTGTGTTTTGAATGCGTGTGTGTGTGTTCTGAATTCATGTGTGTGTGTTCTGAATGCTTGTGTGTGTGTTCTGAATGCATGTGTGTGTGTGTGTGTGTGTGTGTGTGTGTGTGTGTGTGTGTTCTGAATGCATGTGTGTGTGTGTGTGTGTGTTCTGAATGCTTGTGTGTGTGCTCTGAATGCTTGTGTGTGTTCTGAATGCATGTGTGTGTGTTCTGAATGCTTGTGTGTGTTCTGAATGCTTGTGTTTGTGTGTGTGTGTGTGTTCTGAATGCATGTGTGTGTGTGTGCTCTGAATGCTTGTGTGTGTGTTCTGAATGCTTGTGTGTGTGTGTGTGTGTGTATTCTGAATGCATGTGTATTCTGTGTTCTGAATGAATGTGTGTGTGTGTTCTAAATGCATGTGTGTGTGTTCTGAATGTGCACGTGTGTGTGTGTTTGTTCTGAAAGCATGTGTATTCTGTGTTCTGAATGTGTGTGTGTGTGTGTGTCAGGTGTCCTCCACACCGTACTACACCTTCTGTTACGACACCGTTCAGTCAGATGAGGAGGATGGCAGCGTCAGCATCTCTGATAAAGCTCTGCGTCACACTGTGCTCAGCAACACACTCCTGTCCTCATTCCACCCCAGCCAATCAGACGCCAGCAGCACCCGGGTGAGACACACACACACACACACACACACACACACACACACACACCAGTCATGAATACTTACTGCTTAACTTATTTACAGGATTTATGACTACACAGATTGAAGCTAAAACATATATGTTGAAGTTTGTTTATTATTTAGCTTGTTGAGTTATATTATACTTCTTAAAAAATCTAGAGATATATTTATTTATAGCTCATTTATTAAAGTAGACTCTTATTTTGAAATGTAACTTTTTTTCAAGCAAAATAAAGGGAGGGAGAAAAAAATTCACGCAAACACACACATACAGACACACACACACACACGCATACACACATGCACACACACGCATGCATGCACGCATGCACACACACACACACACACACACACACACACACACACACACACACACACACACACACACACACACACACACACACACACACACACACACACACCACACACACACACACACACACACACACACACACACACACATAAGGGAAAATTATTCATCCTCTTGTGAAATTTTAATTGATTTTGTTTAGATTTCGCAGTGACATGTTTCAGAGTGTTCTCCATTCTGTTTTGTCTTCTGGAAACTGATTTATTTTAGTTTGGGTGGGTTGTTGCTAGATTGGATATGGTTGCGGCCGGAAGTTAACGAGAATTGTTTATATTATTTATTAAATTTCCCGTTTATTGTATTTTATTAACGTCTATATGGAGCTAATAATATGCCAAAACAATGTGAATTTGAGTTGTGTTAATTTGAATTATTGACAATTGTAATTTAATAAATCTGAATTTTTATATGCCGTTAAAATTGTTTTGAATTTGAATTTCTTAATTTGAATTTCATAACTTCAATATTGAACATCTGAAATGTAAGACAACTGAATTTGTCAAGGCTGAATATTTTATAGACACGTTTTCACACTTGTTTTGTGTCGTGAATTCACTTATTGGGTTTGTAAAAATACAGTTTCAAGTTTTCAAGATGAAGAAATTCAGAACATCAAATTCAATAATCTAAAATTCAAAAGCAGAAAATCAGATGGTGAAATTCAGATTCAGCAGACAGTAGGTCAGGGGTGATCAACAGGGAAGAGTAGACGATCACAGAGAAGTCAAATTAAGAATCACTCACCTTTGCTTGATTCATGGTTATGGACTAATTACAGGGTGCGAATTACGAGGGAGGGGAGGGGAGGGGGTGGGGTGTCTGGAAATAGGTAAAAATAAATGTTTTTTTATCTACATATAGCCTAATGTAAAATTAAACTGTTTTAGTTTTTAGTATAGGGAAGGCTGCTTTCGGTTTCAGGTCACATAAAACAAACATTATGTTGAAAACTCATCAAGTGGCTTTAAATTTATTAACGTCTGCCCCCACCCCAACCCTAAACCCACCATCACAGCACTGTAAAAACAGTAGTTGTACTGAGTATTATTTATGTTATCTATTAAATTACCCAATAAATTGTATTTTTAACGCCTAATCTCACCCCAACCCTAAACCCAACCATCACAGTACTGTAAAATATTAATTATTGTTATACAGCGTCGAAAAAATGCTGCTATATTGATGCTCATATCGCATTTCCAGCCACATATCCGATCTAGAATTTACCATTTGGGTGGAATAAAAGTAAATATTCATAGGAAAAACTGCTGTGGTCAATATTATTAGCCCCCTTCAGCAATATTAGTGTTGGATTGTCTCCAGAACAAACCACTGTTATACAATGACTTGCCTAATGACCAGGGCCAGACGGAATCTGTGGACGTTTTTTGCAATTTCTGCGGAGAATTTTGGTAAAAATCTGCGGATTTCTGCTGAATTATTTTGAGGGTCTCATAACTAAAACCTTAATATGTGAAATATGTGTAATTTAAAAACTGAATAAATTAAGTAAATAAACAAAATTAATGATGGGCTAAAAATCTGCGGAATTCTGCGCGCACAGATTCTGTGTGGGCCTACTCATTCCCCTAACTTTACCCTAATTACCCTAGTGAAGCCTTTAAATGTCACTTTAAGCTGAACACTAGTGTCTTGAAGAATATCTAGTCTAATATTATTTACTGTCATCATGACAAACAGAAAAGACATCAGCTATTAGAGATGAGTTATTAAAACTATTATGATTAGAATCGAGCGTAGGAAATATTTGATAAAGAATAAGAGTTTGACAGGAGTGTGAAGAGTCTGTCCTGATTTGTGTGTTTAATGTGTTGTTATGAGCTGGAGCTGTTTCTCTTTGTCTCTGAGTGTATGTTAAAGTCTGCACTCTATTTTCAGTTGCAAATGTCAGAGAAACTCTCACACAGTCCCTGCCTCTAATAATACACTTTATGCAAAGTGTGTGTGTGTGTGTGTGTGTGTGTGTGTGTGTTTCCTGCAGATCATTTCTCCTTCTGCCATTGTGTGTGTATATGTATATGTGTGTGTTTGTTTGTTTGTGTGTTGTTTGGGTGTGTTTCCTACAGATTATTTATCCTATATACAGATTATTTCTCCTGCTGTTGTGTGTGTGTGTAGGTTTGTGTGCATGTTTACGTGTGCAGTGTATGTGTTTCCTACAGATTATTTCTCCTGCTGTTGTGTGTGTGTGTAGGTTTGTGTGCATGAGTACGTGTGTAGTGTGTGTGTTTCCTACAGATTATTTCTCCTGCTGTTGTGTGTGTGTGTAGGTTTGTGTGCATGAGTACGTGTGTAGTGTATGTGTTTCCTACAAATTATTTCTCCTGCTGTTGTGTGTGTAGGTTTGTGTGCATGAGTACGTGTGTAGTGTATGTGTTTCCTACAAATTATTTCTCCTGCTGTTGTGTGTGTAGGTTTGTGTGCATGTGTACGTGTGTAGTGTATGTGTTCCTACAGATTATTTCTCCTGCTGTTGTGTGTGTAGGTTTGTGTGCATGAGTACGTGTGCAGTGTGTGTGTTTCCTACAGATTATTTCTCCTGCTGTTGTGTGTGTGTGTGTAGGTTTGTGTGCATGTGTACGTGTGTAGTGTGTGTGTTTCCTACAAATTATTTCTCCTGCTGTTGTGTGTGTGTGTAGGTTTGTGTGCATGTGTACGTGTGTAGTGTGTGTGTTTCCTACAGATTATTTCTCCTGCTGTTGTGTGTGTAGGTTTGTGTGCATGAGTACGTGTGTAGTGTTTGTGTTCCTACAGATTATTTCTCCTGCTGTTGTGTGTGTGTGTAGGTTTGTGTGCATGTGTACGTGTGTAGTGTATGTGTTTCCTACAGATTATTTCTCCTGCTGTTGTGTGTGTGTGTAGGTTTGTGTGCATGAGTACGTGTGTAGTGTTTGTGTTCCTACAGATTATTTCTCCTTCATCTGTTGTGCCTGTGTATGTGCATGTGTGTGACTGTATGTGTGCATGTGTGTAGGGCTGCGACTAACCATTATTTTAACTAGTCGATTATTTTTTCGATTAATCGATGAATCGGATAAAAGAAAAGAAGAAAAGCATTCATTTCCAGCCCTTTATTCAAAAGCAGAACTAACATCTTTACAAAGTGCACACACATGATGTCCTTGACCATCCCTGAGCTGTTATCATAATAATTCATTCATTTTCTTTTCGGCGTAGTCCCTTTATTAATCTGGGTCGCCACAGTGGAATGAACTGCCAACTTATCCAGCATGTGTTTTACGCAGCAGATGCCCTTCCAGTTGCAACCCAACACTGGGAAACACACATACACTAAGGACAATTTAGCTTACCCAATTCCCCTATAGCGCATGTGTTTGGACTTGTGAGGGAAACCCAGAGGAAACCCACGCCAACACGGGGAGCATGGACGGACTGGCCATAGGGAGCACCGAGACATTTCCCGGTGGCCAGACGGTCAATCTGGCCTGACGCGCACCAACCCCAACCCATATTTTTTTCCTTATGCCATTTTTTTTTGTCTAGTCTTGCTTTAAGATTGTTTGCCCTGCTGAAAAATCCAGCTTAGACCAGCCTTTGGCCATTTCCAGGCTGGTTTCCAGCCTGTTCTTAGCTGGTCAAGCTGGGAGATGACCAGCTATAACCAGCTTGACCAACCTAGCCAGGCTGGTAGCCCAGCTAAAACCAGCTATGTTGAGCTTAAACCAGGCTGGTCAAGTTGATTTTAGCTGGTTTTATCTGGTCATTTTCCAGCTAAGACCAGGCTGGAAATGGCCAAACCCCCTCTAAAACCAGGCTGGTCGACCAGCTAAAACCAGCCAACCATTTTAGGCTGGTCTAAGCTGGATTTTTCAGCAGGATAGATATTTGGACTGGAAACGAGACTAAATGACTGAGTATAAAAGCTTTATCTGCAGTGCAGCTGTACATGACAACAGATGGAGAAATCAGAGGCGTTGCTCGCTGCAGAAGTTGGGACTTGCTCAACTTTTCAAGCGGCGACAGAAGCGTCAGCCAATCAGGTCGCTGTATGCAAATACACCAGCTCAGACAGTGGCCTATTGCTGACTAATTTCATTGGCTGACGCTGCTATGACGATCGCGTCAGAACCAACTTCAGACACGCCCTCTGTCTAAAGCCCTGTGTGAATGGGGCGTTACTGCTGTTATTAACCCTTTCACTGCTGAGTTTAATATATTCTATCTGGCCCCGGGAGTGAGTGTTGTTAGACGATTAGGTAACACTTTATTTTGATGGTCCATTTGAGTATCAGTAGACTGTCTGCTTAATATCTGTTGACACTGACATTTAACAATCCTTCAACAGACATTTAACTGACTATAAGAAACTTTGCAAGTACATGTCAACTTACACTAACCCTAACCTAACAATCTACTGAGAATTAGTTGCAATGTAACTTAAATTCAACAAACAGACCATCAAAATAAAGTGTGACCGACGATTATTATTGTAGAGCGTTCACCCTTAATGTTTCTGTGGCGACGCGTCATGTTTGTCTCGTGACACACCGCAGCCACAATAGCGCTGTATGACAGATGTGTCCCTTTTATTATGCTTTTCCCTTTTAATACAACATATATAAGTGAGTGTTTTTGTTGTTTAAAGACGTATACATGATCTTGATGGTGATCTATAATGTGAGATGGGCTTTGCCATGTGTACTTGCGTCCGGTCGTATGCCTCAATCATTAAAGCAGAACATGCAGGATTCAGCAGGTGAATTCTCCAGTTACTCCCTAAATGCATGCAGGCAAGTGTCTGTCCAGCTGGGAGAAGAACAGACTGAACTGTATTGTTACTTTCACTACGGGTATCTGATATGAATAATACACATCGGCAAATCATATTGGTATGTTAGATTCCAGACACTTCCCTGTGTGTTTTACAAACTCTAAATGTGTAGTTTTACTAGTACTTGTGTGTATGTACATGTCTAAGACATAAAATAAGCATTGGGTGGTTAAAACACTGCACAATTGTGATAATATGACACGTCTTTCTCTGGCTCAGCGTCAGTCAACGCACCAAAGCTCAGTTTGAATGTCTCTCATCATGCTTGATAAGCTGGATAAACAGCAGCACCAGGGACATTACGCTCCTCACGACACGATGAATAGATTATGAAATCCATTGCCAACGCTTTTAATAATCGATTTTAAGCGATTTAATCGATTCGTTGTTGCAGCCCTACTTATCTGTGTTTGTGTGTTTATACCTGGCTATTGTGTATATGGGTGTGTGCTTATGTGTGCATGTGTGTGTATTCATATGCTTGTGTGAATCCATGCATGCATGTGTGTGTTCTCACATGTGTCTCCTCCAGAGCATGTGTGTGAGTGTCTGTGGCAGCATCACTTCTTCATGTCTGTGTGTGTGTGTCCTCCAGAACACAGAGCAGGTGCGTGAGCGTCTGTGGCAGGATCACTTCAGTGAGTTTGGTCGTGGTGTCCACATGTTCCGCTCAGAGAAGATCCGCACGCTGGTGTCGCTGGGCCTGCCGGAGTCTCTGCGCGGGGAGCTGTGGCTGCACTTCTCAGGTCAGACAGAGGAACACTGCAGGAACACACTCCTGTAACACACTCCTGCTGTTTCATAAGCATTAGACAACATTAGGAGCAGTCAGAAAGAAGAGAAGATCAGATAGTGTGTTTACCTTATTAAAAGGAAACAGATATTTAAGTGTGTGTGTGTGGTTGTGTTGTGTGTGTGTGTTATTTTCCCGCAGACGCCAGCTCATCTCTGGCTGCTCACCCGAATTACTACACTGATCTCCTGGAGAAGTGCAAAGGAGAGAGCAGCGTGGCCACGGAGGAGATCGAGCGGGATCTGCACCGATCATTACCAGAACATCCAGCGTTCCAGAGCGAGACCGGCATCAGGGCACTGCGTCGCGTGCTCACAGCATACGCCTACCGCAACCCCTCCATCGGCTACTGCCAGGTCAGTCAAACACACACACACACACACACACACTCACACACACACACACAACCAGATTTATCACTCAGGACTGGGCACATGCTGATACTTAGTAATTCAGTATGTTAGGGATACAGTAGGTCAGAAGGTGTTCTCTGAGAGTAAAGGCTGACAGGTTCAGCTGTAGGAGACTGAAAAGTTTATTCTGAGAGAACAACCATCCTCATATACTTTATCCTGATTATTACACAAATACTGGACACAACACAGAGACATTAGACACTAAACACTGTTCTGAGCCGTAATAGTTTATTAACTCTTTAATTAAACTAAAACAGCTGATGGAGTATACACTAACCTGAGCATTACTCAGCTGATGGAGTATACACTAACCTGACCATTACTCAGCTGATGGAGTATACACTAACCTGAGCATTACTCAGCTGATGGAGTATACACTAACCTGACCATTACTCAGCTGATGGAGTATACACTAACCTGAGCATTACTCAGCTGATGGAGTATACACTAACCTGAGCATTACTCAGCTGATGGAGTATACACTAACCTGAGCATTACTCAGCTGATGGAGTATACACTAACCTGAGCATTACTCAGCTGATGGAGTATACACTAACCTGACCATTACTCAGCTGATGGAGTATACACTAACCTGAGCATTACTCAGCTGATGGAGTATACACTAACCTGAGCATTAATCAGCTGATGGAGTATACACTAACCTGACCATTACTCAGCTGATGGAGTATACACTAACCTGAGCATTACTCAGCTGATGGAGTATACACTAACCTGAGCATTACTCAGCTGATGGAGTATACACTAACCTGAGCATTACTCAGCTGATGGAGTATACACTAACCTGAGCATTACTCAGCTGATGGAGTATACACTAACCTGAGCATTACTCAGCTGATGGAGTATACACTAACCTGAGCATTACTCAGCTGATGGAGTATACACTAACCTGACCATTACTCAGCTGATGGAGTATACACTAACCTGAGCATTACTCAGCTGATGGAGTATACACTAACCTGACCATTACTCAGCTGATGGAGTATACACTAACCTGACTATTACTCAGCTGATGGAGTATACACTAACCTGAGCATTACTCAGCTGATGGAGTATACACTAACCTGAGCATTACTCAGCTGATGGAGTATACACTAACCTGAGCATTACTCAGCTGATGGAGTATACACTAACCTGAGCATTACTCAGCTGATGGAGTATACACTAACCTGACCATTACTCAGCTGATGGAGTATACACTAACCTGACCATTACTCAGCTGATGGAGTATACACTAACCTGACCATTACTCAGCTGATGGAGTATACACTAACCTGACCATTACTCAGCTGATGGAGTATACACTAACCTGACCATTACTCAGCTGATGGAGTATACACTAACCTGAGCATTACTCAGCTGATGGAGTATACACTAACCTGAGCATTACTCAGCTGATGGAGTATACACTAACCTGAGCATTACTCAGCTGATGGAGTATACACTAACCTGAGCATTACTCAGCTGATGGAGTATACACTAACCTGACCATTACTCAGCTGATGGAGTATACACTAACCTGACCATCACTCAGCTGATGGAGTATACACTAACCTGAGCATTACTCAGCTGATGGAGTATACACTAACCTGAGCATTACTCAGCTGATGGAGTATACACTAACCTGAGCATTACTCAGCTGATGGAGTATACACTAACCTGACCATTACTCAGATGATGGAGTATACACTAACCTGAGCATTACTCAGCCGATGGAGTATACACTAACCTGACCATTACTCAGCTGACGGAGTATACACTAACCTGAGCATTACTCAGCTGATGGAGTATACACTAACCTGACCATTACTCAGCTGATGGAGTATACACTAACCTGACCATTACTCAGCTGATGGAGTATACACTAACCTGAGCATTACTCAGCTGATGGAGTATACACTAACCTGACCATCACTCAGCTGATGGAGTATACACTAACCTGAGCATTACTCAGCTGATGGAGTATACACTAACCTGAGCATTACTCAGCTGATGGAGTATACACTAACCTGACCATTACTCAGCTGATGGAGTATACACTAACCTGAGCATTACTCAGCTGATGGAGTATACACTAACCTGAGCATTACTCAGCTGATGAAGTATACACTAACCTGACCATTACTCAGATGATGGAGTATACACTAACCTGAGCATTACTCAGCCGATGGAGTATACACTAACCTGACCATTACTCAGCTGATGGAGTATACACTAACCTGAGCATTACTCAGCTGATGGAGTATACACTAACCTGAACATTACTCAGCTGATGGAGTATACACTAACCTGAGCATTACTCAGCTGATGGAGTATACACTAACCTGAGCATTACTCAGCTGATGGAGTATACACTAACCTGACCATCACTCAGCTGATGGAGTATACACTAACCTGAGCATTACTCAGCTGATGGAGTATACACTAACCTGAGCATCACTCAGCTGATGGAGTATACACTAACCTGAGCATTACTCAGCTGATGGAGTATACACTAACCTGAGCATCACTCAGCTGATGGAGTATACACTAACCTGAGCATTACTCAGCTGATGGAGTATACACTAACCTGAGCATTACTCAGCTGATGGAGTATACACTAACCTGAGCATTACTCAGCTGATGGAGTATACACTAACCTGAGCATTACTCAGCTGATGGAGTATACACTAACCTGAGCATTACTCAGCTGATGGAGTATACACTAACCTGACCATTACTCAGCTGATGGAGTATACACTAACCTGACCATTACTCAGCTGATGGAGTATACACTAACCTGACCATTACTCAGCTGATGGAGTATACACTAACCTGACCATTACTCAGCTGATGGAGTATACACTAACCTGACCATTACTCAGCTGATGGAGTATACACTAACCTGAGCAGTACTCACTCTAGATGGCGCCAAACAGTCAAAAAAACGTTCATTATCAGCATATATTGAATTATTGAATATCTGCACAGAGTGTACAGTAGATGGCGCTGTCACGGTGAATAATGTGTGTGTTTCTGTCCTGCAGTCCATGAATATCCTGGCGTCAGTGATGCTGCTCTATCTCAGAGAGGAGGAGGCCTTCTGGCTGCTGGTGACCGTGTGTGAGCGCATGCTGCCCGACTACTTCAACCGCAGGGTCATCGGTGCGTGTGTGATTATTGATTATTGATCATTTCTGCACAGCCTCAGGGTCTCCATCACTCAGGTGTTTACTTTTGAATGTAAATCAGCCACATCAGCCTCACAAAAACACACTTGAGGAACATTCAAAGGGACAGTTCACACAAAAATCGACATCTGCTCATTTTTTACTCAAAGGCCTTTATGAGTTTCCTTCTCCTGTTCAGGGTTTCCGCGGGGTCTTAAAAATTCTTCAATTGGCTGTTCTCCATCTTAAATATTTGTGCACAGGTCTTATTTTTCCGATGTCCATGTAACGCTACATCTAATGCTCATTTAAATTATTTTTTGTTGTTGTTGCTTGGTTTTGGTGCTGTTGTAGTTCTTTATTTCTCTAGTCCAATTGTAATTTGCAGTATTACAACTACAAATGAGACCAACATGCAATAGCCAATCAGCTTTCTGTTATTGAACTCAGAGCGTGCGGGGAATGTGACGTCATTGCTGTGTTTGCGGACGCTCGGATTAGGGTGCGCGCGACGTGATTTCGGCTGGTGGAGCTCACGTAATGTTTTGAGACTCGAGTGAACAGTGCACACGGCGCCGCATTTGGTTTGAGTTGAATATGAAACACTTTGAAGAGATTTTATCTAAAACAGGTATGACTGTACACACATCTTCTTTATGATCCGTCCATGCTTGATCATAGGGAGAACCAGATGACCAATAATTCTTGGCTAGAAATTGCAATAGCAGTGGGAGAGGAGGAAAGATTTAGGAAAAGTTTGTAAAAACCTGAAGGATAAGATTGTTAAAACGAAAAAAAGAGGCCATGCAAAAGTGGAGACCCAGGTGGTTTAATATTACAGAATATGTTTTTCCACCGTTCATAGGTTTTACACTGATGTATATATTACAATTTTGAATTTAAAACCATTTAATAGTTACAAACTAAAATGGAGCAACAAATTAAGTCTTTGATAAGGTTGCAATCAGAATTATTCGCCCCCTTTGATTTTTTTCTCTTGTTTAAATATTTCCCAAATGATGTTTAACAGAGCAAGGAAATGTTCACAGTATGTCTGATAATATTTTTTCTTCTGGAGAAAGTCTTATTTGTTTTATTTCGGCTAGAATAAAAGCAGTTTTTAATTTTTTAAAACCCATTTTAAGGTCAATATTATTAGCCCCTTTAAGCTATATATTTTCTCGATAGTCTCCAGAACAAACCATCATTATACAATAACTTGCCTAATTCCCCTAACCTGCCTAGTTACCCTAATTAACCTAGTAAAGCCTTTAAATGTCACTTTAAGCTGTATAGAAGTGTCTTGAAGAATATCTAGTCTAATATTATTTACTGTCATCATGACAAAGAGAGAAAATAAATCAGTTATTAGAGATGAGTTATTAAAACTATTATGATTAGAAATGTGTTGAAGAAATCTGCTCTCTGTTAAACAGAAATTGAGGAAAAAATAAACAGGGGGGCGAATAATTCTGACTGAAAGGAATATATGAACCTATCAGTTTACAATATATTGATGGCCAATTTCTAGGCTTTATTGTTGATGATGGTCACGAATGTTGGATCATTATTGCCTTTTTAGCTTATAAGTAGAGAACAGAAACCAGCCAGACAGTAATGTGTGAATTGTTGAGTGGGCAAAATAATAAAAACATCAGTATTTTTAGTAAGTGTACTTCTTTTTTGTTTTATTCTTGGCATAATAAAAAATATAATTGTAGAGCAACCCGAGTTCTGTTGCCATTAATATTTAACTTTAATATGTAAAACTGTCTGAGATATGAACAAAAGCAAGTGATGCATCGTTTAGATTTAAAACATTTTAGATTTTAAAAAATCATGAATGGCTATAAAAATCATTATAATAAATTATAAAAATAATAAAAAACAATGATCTTGAATGATATTATTGATATGACGTAGTTCCGGAAACTTTCTACTTCTCTGTTTATGGCAGGCACTTTTTTCCAGGGGTTTCAGTACAGCGTAACCGCTACCACGTCATCGGGTGGGCGCGGCCTATCTGTAAATTTGCATAGGTCACGGATCATGCGCAGATTGTGAAAACAGCCGTTTGCTTCGGATACCTGTACGCAATCGCAGGGGTTTCGTGTCCAATGCCTTTTATATGCAGTACTTTGAAATAGCTGTCCTGATCGCAGGTGTTTCATGTGAAGTTAGTGTATTTTATATTAAACAAAGTCACTTAAGATACCTGTCAGATTAATACTGTAATAGAGACCTGTCCTGATCCCAGGGGTTTTGTGTTAAATACTTTATATATCATATAGAGTAACATCAGATACCTGTCCTGATCCCAGGCGTTTCATGTCTGATAGTTATTCTATTATATACAGTAACATCAGATACCTGTCCTGATCTCAGGTGTTTCATGTCTGATAGTTATTCTATTAAATACAGTAACATCAGATACCTGTCCTGATCCCTGGTGTTTCATGTCTGATAGTTATTCTATTACAGTAACATCAGATACCTGTCCTGATCCCTGGTGTTTCATGTCTGATAGTTATTCTATTACAGTAACATCAGATACCTGTCCTGATCCCAGGTGTTTTGTGTATGATGACTTTAATTAAAAATAGAAAATAAATATATTCATTCTGTTAATTAACTAAGATCGAGTCAGAGAAATTAACTACGCTTTATTACAGAAAAATGTGGTGTTAATTTGTTTAAACAGGACTGATTACCACATTTTAAACTACAAAAACACGGTTAATCTAATGAACCACAAGCATTATTATTATTTTGTGGTTTACCATGAAAGTACAAAAGCCCCGAGCCTTTATTGTTGTACAACCATGTTGAATTTTCAGTAAAACAGAGTAAAAAGGATTAAAACAAATGGCTACAAATGAAGGTTTACAGTTCTCGTAGTCGACTGTTTTTGCTAATGAAGTCATTAAAATATAACATTATAAAAACTAAAAAAATAACCTGTATGATTGTTTTTTTCCTTCTTTATCCACCGCGGTAGGTCCTTTATCCATCGGAGCTAATGATCCTGTATTTGAAATGACCGCGAAAAAAAAAAAAACCTGTACTGCACATGATCGGTGACCTCTTAGTATTGTTTTTTTTTTTAGGGGGGCGTTTCCCAAACAGACCGAGCCACGCCCATTTTACGTCGCGGTAATGAAACCCCTGGAATTTAGTGCATGCCCTCTGTTTATCCGTCTGATTTTACTTTTGAGCGCCCCCTGTCATTTAAAAGAATATCTCAATGGCGAACACATCTAGTATAAAAGCCTCGTGCGTTTCGTGAGGTGTGCGATGTGGCGCCAGGCGAAAGTATAAATCAGACTTAAGATGTTTGTTGTTTTTTTCTGTAGTTCAGTGGTGCATCAAACCTGTCTTCAGTACTGTTCAATGTGAACACTTTATTTTACCACTCATTTTGTGATTGTGTATTTTCTCTTTATGTGTATGCGTGTTTTGATACTGTGATATAGGTCTTAAATGTAATACTTAATGGTCTTAAAAAGTCTTAAATTTGACATTATGATATCTGCAGAAACTCTGTTATTGTAGTTGCCTATAATCTCCCTGAAGGACGATATTTAACGTTAGCTATAATATCGTCCCGCAGGTGCTCAGGTGGACCAGTCGGTGTTTGAGGAGCTGATCCGTGAACGTCTGCCGGAACTGGCAGCTGCTGTCGGGGATGTTTCTCCCCTGGCGTCAGCGTCTCTCACCTGGTTTCTGACTCTGTTTGTGAGCGTTCTGCCGTTCCGCAGCGCTCTGTGTGTTCTGGACGGCTTCTTCTACCAGGGCATCAGAGCCATCTTTCAGATCAGCCTGGCGGTGCTGGAGGCTAATGCAGCCGAGCTGAGCGGCTGCACTGATGACGGATACGCCCTCATCATCCTCTCTACGTAAATGACTAATCCAAGACTTTTATTCTTAAATAATCCACTTACTAATGTGAATGAGCTGAGGGTTAATCTGACAGGGATGCTTTTTTCGGCAGTGCACAGACACCTAGCGTAATGTAATGTGGGATGATGATTAAGTTTGTGTGGCTCATTACCAGCACTAAATCATAACCTGAAGCTGCGTCTGACTTACTAAAGCATGTGCTCTGCCTGTCAGATCATATACATGTTCTGTGTGTCCTTCCAGAAAACACTTACAGCAAGATCAATACCCAGACTACTTTGCATTAATTATGCCTCATTTGCATAAATAAATTTGTTATAAAAATGTTTGTTATATTTGTGTAGGTCTGAAAGTGTGCTTTAATTATAATGTGTGTGTGTGTGCTAGTTTTCTTGAGCGGATCCGTCATGAGGATGAATCAGCTGATCATCCTGAAGATGCAGGAGCTTCTCAACATCTGAACATCACCAACCTCATCACTGACGCATATGAGGTGCTCTTTACCATGCTTTACCACAGTAATTTACTGCAGTTTACCTTAATTTACAACACCTTATCATAATTTACCACAGTTTACCTTGGTTTACAACACTTAGTACAGTAATTATGATTAGAATTGACTTCAGTTTATTATGATTTACAAGTTTATCATGGTGTAACACACTTTAACACAGCTTACCATGATTTACCCCAGTCTACTGCTGTTTACCATGAATTTTCCACAGTTTACTATGGTTTACTAGTTTACTTTGGTTTACAACACTTTACCATAGTTTACTCTTGTTTCCAACACTGCTGTGTGTGTGTGTGTGTGTGTGTGTGTGTGTGTGTGTGTGTGTGTGTGTGTGTGTGTGTGTGTGTGTGTGTGTGTGTGTGTGTGTGTGTGTGTGTGTGTGTGTGTGTGCGTGTGCGCAGAAGTTCAGCAGTGTGTCAGTGAAGCAGCTGGAGCAGATGCGGTGTCTCCAAAGGCTGCGGGTTCTCCAGGCTCATGAGGACACCAGCAAAGACAACGCTGTGAGTCTGACAGTCAGGGGTCGTTCACACACTTCACGTCACCATTGTCAGCATGCTCCTGTGGCCTCTGTCGTTGCTAGTCAGCCATCAGCCGATCTCATCATAGCGTGTCCTAACTACAATCGACGCACAATAACAGCTCTCGTTTCCATCTTTAAAGGAGATTTTGAGTTTCGTTTGTGACGGCGTGCATGAATGATTTGTGTTTCTGTGACACCACAGCAGAACAGCAGCATGAAGTACTGTGACGATAACCTCAGGTGCAGATTATGTGCTTTATTCAGTGTTAAATGCTGTTCATGTGAGTTTAACATGACATTTACCGCCGTACTGAACGCAGCAGCTGAGAGTTCACCTCAGATAGTCTGAAAATAAAAAACCTCAACCAACATCAGTCCCTCAGTGGCCTATTAATGATGTTCAAGAGCTTTAATGTGTGTTCATTAGATTATAAACAGGGCTTGACATGCTCTTTTTTGATCACCAGTCACACACTTTTATTGTTGGGAAAATATATTTTATAAGCATAAATTTGACTTTGCCGTGCTAAAATGACTGCTGCGTTCAGTACGGCGGTAAATGTCACGTTAAACTCACATGAACAGCATTTAACACTGAATAAAGCACATAATCTGCACCTGAGGTCATCGCTGTCACAGTAGTTCATGCTGCTGTTCTGCTGTGATGTCACAGAAAACATTTCTAAAACAGTTTTGCTCATTGCTGTCGTGGATAGTTTGCACAAAAACGCCTCTTAACATGGAGATATAGCTTTAGTCACGTCACCACTCATCAATGACAGTTTCAAAGCAGGGGACCAATCAGAAGCACTGGGAGGCGGGGCAAGCACTGTGAGCTGCTGTTATGTATTTTTATTTGAGGAGATTTATTTGAAAACACTCCTGAGCGCCGCTAAACTAAACATGTGCAGTTAACAGAAGTCAGCATCTGCTGTTATACACGCTTGATTCCACACAG